>JAMPIV010005835.1:337500-339776 GCA_024509875.1 Oreohelix idahoensis
CTAGACCTGGTAAAGTGAAGCCTCCAACACTTCACTCCCCTATTGCATTATCTGCTATCCGACTACCTTTACCTTACCCTAAGGATTACAGTAAAAGAGCTCCACTACAATGCTATCAACCAGTTTTCTTAAAGTTTATCCTATCTAAGACCGGCATCGTCGCCTCACATTATGTCCCACTTGCATTACTGTCGTTAACTTGTCCATAGCTGGTGTTCAATCAATCATTGCCGTTTAGCTCCCCAAGGAGCATAAACCCGTCAACAAGCTCACGCCAAGTCCTCCTGTCACGTGCCATCAGCCCACGTTTTCTTCATCATTGTCACTTCTATCTCTAGTTCTCTTCTCCGTGTGTGTTTCTTGGTCAACCTCTGCCTCACTTAATCTGGGGGTTTCAGAACAAGGACTGCTTTATAATGCTATCCACATGTTTCCTAGATATGTATCCTATCCATCGCCATCATCTTCTTCTCATCTCTTGATCCACTGGAGCTTGTCTGGTTCTTGTCATCAGTTCCACATTTGTGACTTCGTCATACCACTTTAATCCTTCTATTCTACGCAAGCACACATTTATGAATGTCTGTAGCTTTTTGGTTGTTGTTTTTGTTGTTGTCCATGTTTCAGAGCCATACAATAGGACTGACTGGACATTTGAGTTGAAGATTATTATTTTAGAGTTGGACTTGATTTCTCTTGATTCCATACATTTCCCAATGCAATGAAAGTTCCTCTTGTTTTTTGGATTCTTATTTTGATGTCACTGTATGTCCACCCAACATTGTCTATATTGCTGCCAAGATATGTGTATGATTCCACATCTTGTATTGGTGCTTCTTCAAGTTCAATCTTGTTATCATTTCTGGAATTTATTTTCATTATATTTGTATTTCCCCTGTGCATTTTCAGACCCACTTGCTGTGACCTCTCATCGAGTATTTTCATTTTGTCTTGCATCTGATTACAGTTATGGGACAGACGAGCCAAGTCATCAGAACAATCTAGATCATCAAGCTGTTTAGTCAACAGTAACTTCATACTTTATGCCTATTACCTCCTTTACCACAGCTCACTTTTTTTTTCTACCAACTTTAGCTCCTGTAATGGTTGTACTTTTTATTTTTTAAATTCTTACAGTAATCGTAACATTAGCAAACATTAAGGATCAAGCAGTTACAAGAACATATAATCTGCCAAGAAACATTTATGGTTTATCCCATATCTATATATATAAATGCACATTTTTAAAAATTCATGATCATTAAGTGGTTTTAGGGCTGGGATTGATTAAAAATATCTTAATTGGTTAATCAAATTTCTTAACTTACTTACTTAGTCGTTCCCCTTCTACCGTGAGATGTAGAGGTTTGGAAGAGAGAGCGACAGACTATCCCTATCGGCTGTCTTCCTCCTGGCCTGGTTCCATTCTAGTCCTCGGTCCTTCAAAGATTGTCTAATGTTGTCCTCCCAGCGGACTCTGGGTCGTCCTGGAGGTCTGGATCCCTGGCTCTTAGTTTCCCATGCTTGTCATGGCAGCCGATCTTCTCCCATTCTGCAGACATGGCCAAACAATCTTAGTTGCGACTGTTCTACTTGGGTCTGCAGGGGGTGGGATTTTAGGCCTTGACGTATTGTCTGGTTGCGGACTATGTCTCTCCTTGTTACTTCAACCACCTTCCTCAGATACCTCATTTCTGAGGTTTGGATCTGGCTTTTGTGGGTTGTAGTCATTGCCCATGACTCGCATCCATACGTCAAGACTGGGACATAGGTGGAGCGGTATACAGCCATCTTCGTTTTCTTACCAACCTCTCTCTTGCTGAGGAATACTCGATTTATGGCCTGAAAAAGTCTCCCAGCTGCTGCTTTTCGAGTGGCCAACTCGTCTTTGATGCCTCCCTTCCTGTCTGCAAATTTCTTAACCCGAAGATTAATCGAGATAATTTCTAATAATTTAATAACTTATAAAAATCATAAATAAATTTATTTCAAGTCACTAAGGATTTTAATTATTTTACTGTATGTCATGCAATATTATCCTGAAATTATAATGAAAATACTGAAAAGTTACAACCAAACAATTTGTTATTATTGACCATACTTGACAAATTCTATATCACAAACCTCTAACACAGCACATGCTCTCACATTTAAGTAAAAAATATAAACTTTGCTAAAAAAAATGAAATAATCGATTAAAATTTGTTTTTATCAATTAATAGATTATACATTTTAAAACCGATTAATTGATCCCAGCCCTAGTTTTAATACAGTCT
>JAMPIV010005836.1:0-65000 GCA_024509875.1 Oreohelix idahoensis
CGTAATTCTGTGTTTATTTCCATGAATTGTGGTAAGCTTGAAATATTTGACATCTTTTAATGAAAATTGAATGTAAATTGATAATTTATGTCTGTATATATGTGTGGTTCAGTAGCGAACATGAGGTGAAGCATATATAGTGCTCCAACCTGAACAGAAGGTGTCGGAGGAAAGTAAAACTGCATGGAATTGCCAAACAGTACACTGCCACCTATATTATTGACTAGAAAGAAATAATGCTGGAATTGCAGAGGCGTAGTAACCATTAGGGAGGAATATACTGGTGAAAATTGTTTCAGATGAAGATAGCAGTTGGCCTACCGCTCTGAACTCAGTGTTTGTTATGTATTGTGCTCAGTGTAGAAATAGAGTATAAATTATTTCTGAAGTAGGAGGTACAACCTTCTTGTTTCAGGGACTGTGGTCCTAAAGCTATTGAGTAGTACCTGGTCAGAGCTTTGCTGAATCCAGAGGCGGACAGCATACTCCTTGGTCCATATAGCAAACAGTGAGGTGTCTCCAGAACACAGGGGAGCAATCGAGCAGAGGAGTCTTTTCCTGCCGCCATCACGAAAGTTAAGCCTATGTGGCCAGCGGAGCTCAACATTATGTAACCCCATCTTAAACTGACATTGTATAAAAATAAGAGGGGAAATTAATTGTTTTAATGAACGGAACTGAGAACATCTCCAATACTAGTTCCAACAGAAATAAACACTTGAAGTCATGATGACAAATAACAACATAGCTTGAAAAAAACAACACCAGTATTACCTCATATTACTACTACACAACTGACACACATAGGATAAGATTAATAAAATATGTCACTACAAGATTCATATTGATAAATTCTGTACATATAACTTGTAATTAAAATTGATTGTGATTCCTGGTTCACTTTGTATTGAATCAGGACACATATATATTAATGAAAAGTACTTAATACATATTGATATTTGAAAATTTACCAGTGACTCATTCAAGATAGTCTTATAGAATGTTACATGTGTGTGAGTGTCACAGTGTTGTCACGTGTGGTGGAATAAATTAAATTGTTTATCTGTCTGTTGTTGTTGTGACTTACACTTCATCATATACATACCCTAGACATTCAACGTAGTCATCACTATAGTCCAGAATAATTCTGACTGAGGTATAAATATGTGGTAGCAAGTAAGGTCATCTATAATACACTACCCTTATTAGATATAGATACCTTTACAGCTGATCTCAGTCAGTACACTAAGTTCCCTATAAATATTTATATATCCCACTTTACCACAACAGAGAGTGACAGAGAGGGGAGAGAGAGACGAATGAAATAATAACTATTTTTAAAAAGCTGTGAGAAGGTTTAATAATTAAATTATGTACTGTCTTTTAATTTAATTATGTAAGAGCCACCCAATACAGGTTTAATTTTTTTTTAAACGATCTATTGAACTGATGACTGAATTTAACAGAAATACTATTTTTGTGTCCGTCGGCGAGCATAAGGGTATCGATTAACTGGAAATACAAAAAATTACCTCTAAGACACCGGCGCTCGTGTGTACGTGTTTATCTAATCTATGTTACCATATTTTTGTTTACACAAAGCCTAAAAGAATGAATGCAATGTTCAGTCTTCGGTTTGGCCTATGGATTTTACTCCCCAGATGTTGTAGCAGAAGGATGGTAAGATGTCACACGGCACGTACAATTATTTTCCCTAAAGGTGGTCCATCTGGGCGTTTCAGACCGTTTATGACGGTATTGTTTCCCTTGCTCTGTAATAGTGGTCCAGCAATGGTCAACCTTAAAGTATAAAAATGAAGGTTTTTCAACGGTATTAACCTTCGCCAGGAAAAACAGAGAAATATCGAGAATATGAACAGAAGCAAAGAACAAGGTGCTAGCAGCAAAACAGAAGTCCTGGGAAGAATTTGGAGAAAAGCTAGAAAGCGATGCACAAGAAAACCAGAAATTGTTCTATAAGACCCTAAAGAACATGAGGAAGGAAAAACAGTGCCCTCTTAAATTTATAAAGGAGAAGCAAGGCAAATTGCTTACTGCCCCGAAGGAAGTAATGGAAAGATGGAAAGAATATTTCTCAGAACTTCTTGATGGTGAGCAAGGTCAAGCATCAGAAATGATAACCACTAGCATAGAAGAGAACACCAATGGTGGTGAGGATGACATAAAGATGGAAGAACTGAAGGCAGCACTGGAGAAAATCAAGATGGGCAAAGCAGCAGGGCATGATAGTATAACACCAGAAATGGTTAAGTACATGGGAGCAGCAGGCGACCTATTACTCTTAAGGATCCTACAGGCAGCTTGGTGCAACAAGACCATTCCAAAGGATTGGGAGATTGCCATCATAGCACCGATTTTCAAAAAGGGTGACAACCGACAATGTGGAAACCACAGAGGCATATCCCTTCTCAGTGTCCCTGGTAAAATCTACTCTAGAATCCTAGAGCAGAGACTCAGACACCTAGCTGAGCTTCATTTTGGTGGTATTAAAATTTTTGAATGAGTCAAACTTTCTTTTTAAGTATTCTGATCTTGGAATTTCTGACAAGTACCAGGCAGTCTATGGGCAAGTAAATAAAGAAAACAACTACTACTTCCTGGAGCATCTAGTGAGGTAACTGTGACCACATACCAGACAACAACAGAAACTGAAAATGGCATGAATCAACGACAACTTAACACTACAATGCCACAACACATTTTACTTTTTGACACGAAACCTGATTTAACCGCCAGACCTTGCGTGGGCTTCTCCAGATTGAGAGACTCCCTCCCAACCAGAAAGAGAAATATAAAATAGCCAAAAACAAACAGAACGGGCTTTTGATCAAAACAGGAGGGTCTGAAGGTTGCAGTCAATGTTTCTCCTCATTCTGTTGGATAATCAGTTAGTGTAACAAAAATTCACTTTGGAGTAGAGTTAGTTGACTTGAGATAATTCTCGGCACGTTGGAAAACGCAAGCACTTTTCATGCAGATTTTGACCTGACGTCACAGTTTTAGAACCATCTTTCTGCACCAGATTCCATGACAATAACCAGCTCTTATAGCACAATGTGTGACGTGGCAAACAACACCGTGAAATCACATGTCGCACCAAAACGAGCTTGAAAAGTGCGGAGGGGTAGTGTGGTTGTGAGCTGTAACACTTACTGATAATCTGTAACACTTTCTGAGAAAAAGATATAATCTTCTACGAAATGTCTTTTCCGTCACGAGAAGCAAATTTTCTGGGACAAATATTTACTACTTAATCACCCGTTCCCGTTCCATTTGAAATATCGTATCTAATAAAGTAACATTTTAAATATCCGCTGTGATAAAATGAAATGTAACAACATTCTGTGTGAGGAAATTAATAACTTCAATATTTTCATGTCGAGAAGTTCTGAGAAAACAGATCACGAGCATAAAGTAAAACTCAGACAATCAACAAGATAAACGGGGACAATAAGATGACGAATTAAAAAACAAACAAGCTTGTAGTTTCCTGAGGTCTCAGAGTACACTGACAAAGAATGGCATGACTGCTACTTCAGACATGTCGTCACAGGCAACTACTACAAGGTTGTGCAACGAAGTTGGCAACTTCGTCATGTAAAACACATAGCTCCCATAAACCAACCCTGCAAGAAGCTCCATAAACCAACCCTGCAAGAACATGGTGCAGGCTTCCTGCACGGGAACCATGCCCCATAAAGAGTGAAAGGGAACATGAATGGTGAATGAAAACCACAGGTTCCGGGACAAAGGTTTATGAACTCTACATAGACACAAAGATATAAGAAGAAGCATAAGAAAAGATAAGAGAAAATATATTGATGAGTTGGTAAGCGAGGCAGACGAAACTGCGGCCGAAGGAAATATTCGAGTAACCTGTACAACAGAACAAAGAAGCTAACCGGAAAATACAAGCAACCTAATAACCCCATGATGGAAACCTATTGGCAGCTTTACAGATCAGTTTTTATTCTGGACTCCCAACGGTTAGAGAGACACATGAAGACCGACAAGCACATGAAAAGAGAACTGGAGACAGATTTGAAAGGCATTAAGAAAACATAGAAATACCTTGAGCATATCACAAAGGACAGAAAGGCTAAGCATGAATTTGATGAAGATAGTGTTGTGGAGTCGGCAAACAAATTTTCCCGACTCCAAGTCCTGAAATTTTAGAAGTCCGACTCCGACTACAGTTTTTGATTAATCATATGGTATACAATTCGGAGTCGGAGTCGAGACATTTTCTTTTACCGACTCCGACTGCACTAAAAAACAACGGACTCCACAGCCCTGGTAGAAGATCTATGCTCATCAAGGAACATAAGAGTAATAAATAAAATGAAAGAATCGGTGCCCAATTATGGTAAGATAACTTATTAGTAACTTGTGAAAGAAGAGAAAGATTTTACATATTAATATTATGTGTGATCACGTGGGGAGGGGGGGGGGGGGGGGGTTAACAGGTTCTAATGGTGTAAGACGGCATTTAATATTCCGCATGACGAAAGAACCGTTCTGTGTCCCTGTGTTGTTGTATAGAAAACATGTAAGGGAACCATGTCTTAAGTAATGAAACAGTCCAACCGGTTTAACTACGCATTCAAAGTGCATAATGCTTATGTCAGACAACAAGATCTTTCATATGTAGACATGTGCCCTAAATATAGCCGAAGGACCTTGAGTCTAGGTTGAATGGGCCGAGTCTCATCAAAGCAAGGCATAACTACTATTCAAAACAGAATTAAATTAAAAGCATATTTTCATAACATATGCAATCAAATACCTTTCATTCTATCTATCTATCTATCTATCTATCTATCTATCTATCTATCTATCTATCTATCTATCTATCTATCTATCTATCTATCTATCTATCTATCTATCTATCTGTCTGTCTGTCTGCCTGCCTGCCTGCCTGCCTGCCTGCCCTTCCATCTGTCGGCCGCCCGTCCGTCTGTCTGTCTGTCTGTCTGTATTCTTCACGGACCATTTTTGCAGCCTTTCTTGCTGTCTCGCATTATTCGTTCCCCAGTTATGTCTGTTGCTGGTGAAGAGAAGAAAGCTGAACATAGTGTCTCAGTGTTTGGAAACAGACACAGACTTGACGTCACGTGACTGACACAGACTTGATGTCACGTGTACATGCATCAGAAGTAATACTCAGCAGGAATTGCTTTTGCTTCTTTGAGGATTCAAAGAAGTATTTGGACCAATGAGAGAGCACATCTGAATCTTCTGAGTGATCCCTACCAATGATTGAAGCCCGTACTGGAAGAATTTACGCTAAAGTTTTCTTCTTATTCTTTTTCTTCAGTCGCTTCCTGAATCAGGATATAATTGATGGATGTCACGAAAGGGTTGTTGTTATGTAAAGTATAAGGATATCCTGGACAAAAGATGTATCAGATGATACCAGGATAGTGCCAGGTAAGAGACTGGTCTTACAAGAGATACCCCCTTTTTCTGAAACAGAATAAGTGTGTATTGACATCAAAGGTTAGAATCCAGCTGTATAAACCTCCAGGTGTGAAGAGAGTGAATGTCCTGAAAGTCTATTTGCTCCCTTCCAAGATTCGCCATTGTAGTATGTGTTATTATTATTTATAATTTATAATTGTTTATTTTGGCTAATTGTGCTAGGGGTACTAATTATGGTCTATCTCTATAACTATAATATGTATCAACAAAACTTTTAACTCAATGTAAATAAGTTCAGCAAGTCTGATGGTACATATTTACAATTTATTTAACGTATACCGGCTCTCTTTTCGGTTAGGTAATTTAAAGAAACTCAAAGGTATTTACAGCATAAAATAAACAAACATAGAAACTTTAATTATCAAACAGACTCTTGTACTTAAGTCTCTAAATTTTCTCTACACTGATTAATATTATAATTCACTATAGTCTGTCAATGATTTGAACTGTGAAGGTAGTAATAGATACATTCTGTCCATAAGTAATCTCCTTCACTGTGGTTTTATGTCTTTATATTTTATTTTATAGTGGTACATGCCGAATAGGCTGACCAGTGGCTATGGGTTGCCACTTAACTTGTGGTTGATGAAAACAGTCACCCTCCCGCCGTGGACTAACACGTCTGTGAATTTCCAGGCAGTGGAAAATGGGTGGCTGGCTACAATGATTTCACGAGCACTTGCACCTCAGAGTCCAACAGAGTAGATGTTTCAGATACTTCTGGTAGTTTGCAGGATAAAACCTGGAATACAAATAATCACTACCCCTGTATGGTCCAGCACTATTCTGTCTCTACATACAATGGACATAACAAACAGTGTCAGACATTGTGCTAACATATGCACAGGAGAATTTACCTCAATACCCACTCACAGCCAGTTCAATGTGACTGCAATTTCCTTATAAATCCTAAGTTTGATTCCTTTGTCCATGATCTGCTTCCATACAATGATTTGGTCTAGTATAAAATGTCTAAGTAATATCTTGATCGATTCATTACAACAATTCCTGTCAATCCTTCCTTAGGTTCCTGATAAATGCCATTTCTTCATGAAATACTTCTTCAAATGCATTATCAAACTTACAGTCGTATTTGTGCCATCATTCTCAATTATTCTACACATTTCACAATGCTGGCTTTCGTATCTAAAAGTCAACACATGATTGCGTTCCAGCCGGCAGCACGCTTCGTCCTGTAATATTTCTTAACACATGCTATGCACTTTCTAATACACCATTGGATTAATCACAGCAAAAATAAATAAATATATACATGACGCATAGAGATTTATGATCATAAAATTTTCTATATTCTTTTCTTTTCTACCCGTGTCCTTTACTTTATTATCGCTCTTTTATCCTTTTCCTGTATTTTTCGCATTCGTTCGTTTGCGAAAAATATATTTCTTTCCCTTTCTGACTTTACCGTTTTTTTCATACACTAGAAACGCATTTATTGCATCAGATGTCAGTAGCTGCAGGTAGACGAAATGTGTGATAAGTCGTCTAGTCAGACATAGGTTCAGACAATTGTTTACATTTTCATCTGACACGGGCGTTTCTTCAGGCTAGTCGCTCGGCGATAAGTGTGATAGGACACTCACGCAGCGTTCTTTAATGAGACATAGCTTCTAGCATTTCCATCTGACACGGCACTCTACGGCCAGTTTCTTAGACGGAGGTGTCAAAGACGCGAAGTGGCAGTTTATGGCAGTCGTCTAATTTAACGTAAGTGTTAAGAGGAGAGGGAAAGACGGGGGGGTTCGAAATAATGTGGGATCCTTTGTCTGTTTTCATATATCTTAACCGGAGTTTTAGATTTCATTCACTCAGTAACTTTGCAGTCAAGACTAGAACAACCTACGTTCGATTCCTAAGAATCTCTGTTGATAGAAGATGGCATTTAGTTTGGTCGAAGTGGTTTAGTTCTTTGTAGTTCTGTGTTGAAGTATATATTATATATCTAGAATTTTGTGAGTGTTTAAAGTGATAAATCGCTTATTTCATTTTTCTAGTTTTGTTTATTTGACACGGAGCTTTCTTTTGATTGCATTGTTGCCAGAAACCTGGTTAAACCCGGTCAAGAACTTTGTGGAGTCTCTAAGAGTGATGCACCTACAGCGCTTCCCATCGCACTGGTGGAGATCCACTCTGATTTTGTCAGAGGCGTGATCAAAGCGGCTGTTATGGATGACCCCATCTACCCAGTCATACTTGGCGGTAGATATGTGTTTATTGGGAAACCGGAAGAGCCGATTATGGCAGCAGTAACTACAAGAGGGCAAACCAAGAAGGAACGGGAGCCTGTGCCTAATTTGTTACCTATGGAACTTAAAGAAGCGCAACAAAAAGACCCTACTTTGGCACCCTGCTTTAGGAAACTGCCCTTGGCTAAGGAACCCAGACAGCACGGGGACATTTTTTTCTAAGGATGGCGTACTTTATCGCAGAACGGGCAAGCCTGACCAAGGTTACAACCAGCTCCTAGTACCGAAACAGTACAGAAGCCAAATCCTAGAAATGGGGCACTCTCTTTCCTTCAGCGGACATATGGGACAGAACGCCACAAACCAACGGATAACCACTCATTATTGGTGGCCAGGAGTAAATACTGATATTATCAGGTATGTCAAATCCTGTGCCCAGTGCCAACGTGTACCACCAAGAAACGGACACCCCCAGTCTCTTTGGGTGAAACGCCAATAGTGGGAACACCATTTGAACGGGTCGTGATCGACATTTTAGGACCCCTAGAAAGGACTAAAAGAAGGAACAGGTTTATCCTGACCTTAGTCGACACATGCACTTTATGGGCAGAAGCTATCCCGCTAACATGCGCAGATGCCAAGCATGTCGCAGAAGCCTTCGTGCAGAATTCCACTCGGTTGGGATTTCCTCAACAAGTGTTGACGGATAACGGATCTCCATGCCGAAACCTGTTGATGGATGAGATCGTTAAGATCTTGAGGGACCAGCACATCTACACAAAGCCTTACACTCTGGCCAGAAGTGGGTTACTAGAACGTGTTAATGGAAACCTCAACATGATGTTAAGTAAACTGGCACAAGTGAAACTTAAAGATTGGGATCTTTGTATTCCTGCAGCTTTATTTGGCTACAGAGAATCTCCTCATACTTCCACAGGATTTCCGCCAGCTACGCTTTTATTCGGCAGACCCATTAAGGGCCCGCTCGAAACCTTACTCAGGTCGCTGACAGACCAGAAGGCTGATGAGACAGCTGTCTCAGCAAGTAAATATGTGTCGGATTTAAAGGAAAGGTTGAAACTAGGATGGGATCTAGCAAAGACCAACTTTAAGCGAGCACGCACAAAGCACGCTAACCGATACAGGAAAGTAGCGAAAGAGAGAGAACTACAAGTAAGAGAGAAAGTTTTAGTGTTATTCCCCACCGGGAACAACAAACTGAGAATCGGATGGCAAGGGCCATTTACCGTCCTGAAAAAGATTTCTAAGGCTAACTACCAGATCTCTATTAAATGAAAGGAGAAGGTTTTCCATCTAAATCTGTTAAAGAAATACTTGGAAAGATCTGTGCCGACCTCCGAACATCTCCTGACGATCGCCAAAACTGACGAAGATGACGATTGTGGCAGGGAAATTCCACAGCAATCACACGGAATCTTTCAAAAATGTCAGAAGCGGTGACGCTCTTTCAAGCGCGCATGGGAGACATTCCAGAGAAAGGAAACTTTGGGAGTAGACTTGAGTAGGAATTGGAGAGACGGAGGGGGGAGATGAGAGGGAAGAGGACAGACACCCTGAAGCTACGGATATAGGAAATTTATTTCTTTAACGTAGACATGGATTGCTTCCAAATCGTAAAGGGGGGACGTTCTGTCGCATAGAGATTTATGATCAATAAATTTTCTATATTCTTTTCTTTTCTACCGGTGTCCTCTACTTTATAATCGCTCTTTTATCCTTTTCCTGTATTTGTCGCATTCGTTCGTTTGCGAAAAATATATTTCTTTCGCATTCTGACTTTACCGTTTTTCTCATACACTAGAAACGCATTTATTGCATCAGATGTCAGTAGCTGCAGGTAGACGAAATGTGTGATAAGTCGTCTAGTCCGACACAGATGCAGACAATTGTTTACATTTTCATCTGACACGGGCGTTTCTTCAGGCTAGTCGCTCGGCGATAAGTGTGATAGGATACTCACGCAGCGTTCTTTAATGAGACATAGCTTCTAGCATTTCCATCTGACACGGCACTCTACGGCCAGTTTCTTAGACGGAGGTGTCAAAGACGCGAAGTGGCAGTTTATGGCAGTCGCCTGATTTAACGTAAGTGGTAAGAGGAGAGGGAAAGACGGGGGGGTGGGGGGGGTTCGAAATAATGTGGGATCCTTTGTCTGTTTTCATATATCTTAACCGGAGTTTTAGATTTCATTCACTCAGTAACTTTGCAGTCAAGACTAGAACAACCTACGTTCGATTCCTAAGAATCTCTGTTGATAGAAGATGGCATTTAGTTTGGTCGAAGTGGTTTAGTTCTTTGTAGTTCTGTGTTGAGGCATATATTATATATATCTAGTATTTTGTGAGTGTTTAAAGTGATAAATCGCTTATTTCATTTTTCTAGTTAGATTTGTGCGCAGAAGAATTAAATATAAGTCTGTTATATTCTCTAGCTGACGTGTTTCAGTGGAAAGCAGAATAAATTATAATTTCTAGCTTAAAACTTATGCAGCTATAAAATAATTCAATTTAACTGCTTAGTCGAGAATATTGTAAAACTAACTTATAACTGCACAGATTCATCACTGAGTATTGACGAAATACGGATGTATTTCTAATTCATGATGATTGATTTTATGAATATAACTTATTTCACGGGAAGGTTTTAAACGATAAGTCAAGCCTCCGCTTGCAGTTGATAATGAAAGTTATATCCGAGTACATAGTATGTATAGTATTTTATATGTTGTTTTTCTTTATTCAGTGAAACTGGGGTGACCCAACTTTGCCAGCGTTTGAGTACCATTGAGAGAAGAAACATTTGTATCTTTAACCACGTGGGTTTACAAGTTAACAGCTGTATGACAGTGCGTGTCTCCATAAATAGACAGAGTACAACTCTCACTAACGATTTTATTAAAGACTAAATGCTTATACTGTGCCTTTGAGCCAGATAATATTTCTTCACAAACTCTGAAGTACATTTTCAGCTTTTGTGGCAAGTAAGATATTACAATCAATAACTTTTCCGACACTGTTGACAAGTGGTGGTGTGACCAACTAAATTTCTATACTGAGATAAGGCACCCGACCTGACATTCGTCATTACTAGAAACCTAAGCTATTGACACTGTGCTCGCTGTTAACGTTTGTGCCTGGACAATTTTAATGTGACAGAACCAGATATCCTAAAATAAGTAGAACCAAGATAACGTTCCCTGAAGCAGTGAATTCCACCCGTCTTTTTGGAACTGGCCACGGCTACCATTGAAGATTCTGTATATGCATGTCCTAAAAATTGTGTTTCCAGAAGTTGCTACCAAAGCTGTAAGTACGCATGAAAGCACGTGATCACGGCTGAATGAATAGAGAGAATGCAGGACTGAGTGATTCCTTTATTGTTGTATTTTGGCACCCATTTTTGCTGTTTAAAATTTCTTTATGCAAGTTTTGTTGCTAACAAATTTTTCTTTAGGATAGACCTAAGTCTGTTCACACCTTTAAAAGGGAAAATTTATTAGACTACAGCAGATGTATCCATGACTCTTTGGGGCTATCATCTTTTCTTCTAACAGGACTGTGTGCTAAACATCGAGGGGAAGGATCATACTAATGGGTCTATCATTCTTGTAGCAATCCCTTGACTCTATAACTATGTGTATATGCTCGATGTAATTATTTTATGTGTTGTGATGAAATTTTCTGATAATTAATAAATTTCATTTAAACTTAATCAGCGGGTCGGTCAGCTCGTTCCCAAAATATCTGTATAATCATTTGTTATAGTTTTCCCACGTCTGTACGTCTAATTGTCGTCTTATGTGTGTGTGCATGTGAGTGGAGATATATATATATATATATTTAATATATATATGTTTAGACTGTCTGACTCCTATAAATCTGTCGTAGAAGATAGGCTGAAAGAGAGAAGATTTCTCGATTTCAGAGACAGCCTCTATCACATTTTACCATCTCACTCGTGGAAATCTATTTCTATTATCATCTCTCACTGTGGCTTTCACTCATTCTAATGTATTCAGAACGGACCAACCCAAGTCTTAATCCCCCTATCAAAAATCTACGACAATACATAGATGTATATATATAGTCATTCTTACCCTCAGGCAAAACATACAATCTGTTAAGGGCATCTAATGTCAGTGTTACAGATGCGGTTGGCAAAGGTACACGACTATTACACTGTTACCGCTTCTTCTTTTCATCTTGCAGTTTTTGAATTTTGTGGCCTCAATTTAGCCAAGGGCAAGGTCTTTTATACTAGCACATCCTCCGTATCGGATGACATGGGGTAAGAGTGGTGATAAAAATCTCAAACTGAGACATAATTCTTCTATCTGTTCGATGTGTAAAAACTAGTTTTTCAATTATCTTCCCTATTTATGGGTCGATTGTGGTCATCTAAAGCTTGAATTATACGGTGAATTATTCTGTATTAATCTATCTACTAATTAGTTAGTTTGCAAAATGCATTTTAATATATGTATGCTTTAACTAGCTAAGTTGGGACCAATCCTGACGTAACGAAGCTCTTTCACTCGATATTTCTATTTTACTAGAATACTATTCGAGAAAGTTTTTTTCACCTACCTCTAAAGTAACATTCCCGTTGTTGAATTATTTCCTCCTTCCCTGTGATACTTCTTTATTCTTTCTAAAATTAAATATCATTGTCCCATCGGTTACAAAGAATGGGCCTTTATGTTTAATCATAGAACGTTTCCTAACACACAATAATAAGGGTGCGTTTTCATTGGTTATAGTATTAGAGAGTTCTCTACCTATGGCGTGCGATATGATCAGATTTACTCCTAAATATCCAAATGACATACTAAATCACGACAATGGACAAAATGTTTTTTCCCGAACAAGTGGTCCTAATGATGTCATACTCCCCCTGATACCTTAGGTAGTGAGATCGGATGCCTAGCCTTCTCTGATAAGGGTGAAAAAATAGGACGTCCCGTGTGCAAGTTGCGCACTCAAAAATCACTCGGCAGTTGGAAATCGAAAAGAGTAGGCCATACGGCCGCTGTGCTGGCAAAATTTAAAAATTAGGAACCCTACCAAGTACGAAAATATTCGAATTTATAGAATGTATGAATACTGTAGATTAGGATCCTCGCCGTTGCTACGGAGTTCCTGCACTGTGCTGAGATCCTCCTTGTGTGATCTAAGGGAGGAGATCGGAGCGCTTATAGAGTTGTCCGTGTACAATGAAGATGGTCCTTAAAAAACCAAACAAAATCATTCTTTAGTGCAGACATGGGGGCCCCACAGTCGACGAACACTTGATTAATGGAGTCCACTCATGTTTGTCATGGGGGCACCACAGTCGACGAACACTTGATTAATGGGGTCCACTCATGTCTAGTGTTACCAGTTACCTATGCTGAACAGAAAACCACGTTTTGTCAAAAGAAGTAGGAAATACAGTGTCTGTGAATTTAATATGATTCTAAAAGTTTTCTTCAATTTTTTTTTTTTTTTTTTTTTGTTCTGAAAAAAAAGCCCCCAACCCAAAGTGCTTGATTTGAGAACACTTATCTTAATCATTTAGCATAGTGTTAGATCAGTTAATGAGCAACCTACAATTAACGCTTATTACCACATTGTCAGTTATGTAGTATTTTAGTATCCGTCGCAACAATGTAATATTGGATACATCCTGATGAAGAACACGTTTAGCAAAACTGAAAAACAAAGCCCGTGTTTCAAGACAAATAAAATGACCCGTCACGTGTTTTGCGACCATATCTATTAAAAGTGTTATCAAAGGTGTTGTGGGATTAAAAAGTGTCATTAAAGTTGTTGTGCTCTGCAAGTATCATCAAAGTTGTTGTGCTCTGTTAGTGTCATCAATGTTGTTGTGCTATGTTAGTGTCATCAAAGTTGTTGTGCTCTGTTAGTGTCATTAAAGTTGTTGTGCTCTATTAGTGTTATTAAAGTTGTTGTGCTATGTTAGTGTCATCAAAGTTGTTGTGCTCTGTTAGTGTCATTAAAGTTGTTGTGCTCTATTAGTGTTATTAAAGTTGTTGTGCTATGTTAGTGTCATCAAAGTTGTTGTGCTCTGTTAATATCATCAAAGTTGTTGTGCTCTGTTAATGTCATTAAAGTTGTTGTGCTCTGTTAGTGTCATCAAAGTAATTGAGCTATTTAAGAGCGTCATTAAAGTTGTTATGCTTTTTAAAAGTAGTATAGCTACCACTGGTTTGGTTTGGTTTTAAGGACTATCTTCGCTGCACACAGACAACTCCATCAGTGCTCCAATCTCTTCTATTAGATCACACAAGGAGAATCTCAGCACAGTGCACGAACTCCGTAGCACCGGCGAGAATCTCAGTGGGTGTATATAGGAATCACACTTTCTATAAATCTATTTGTGGTGTGTAAGTTTTTAATTTTTAAATGTTTTTGCCAGGGCGGCGGCCTTATGGCCTTCACTTACAATTTACAAATGCCGAGGGATTTTTAACGTGCGTAACTTGCACACGGGACCTCCTATTTTGTCGCCCTTATCCGAGAAGGCTAGGCATCCGAACTCACTTCCCAGGAGACCAGAGGGGATTATGACATAATTAAGACCACTGGATCTAAAAAGAAAATATCCACAAATTACATTCTCTCAACTGGGAATCGAGCCCGGTAACTATAGAAATCGAGGCAGACTCCATAACTCTGAGCCACTCCTACCCCAAAGAGCTACCACTGAAGGTATATCACCCATCCCCCTTCTCTTGTCCACAAACACATACAAATAAATCACGCACATACACAAGATAATTAATTTGAGCGATCATATATTAATTCTTAAGAGGCACATCTTTTCCTTCTGCTTATTCAAGTGCATTACCTACGGTGTAAGCGACTAAGTCGCTTCACAACTTCTGGTTCTTAAATATATTTATCTACTCTATGCCATGTTGTTTTATATATTTTTGTTTTGGTGCCCATTCTATTTCTCTTATCAAATGTCTCCGTTGCTACTGTGTGTTAACCTTCTCTCTCTCTCTCTCTCTCTCTCTCTCTCTCTCTCTCTCTCTCTCTCTCTCTCTCTATCATAAGATGACTTGTACAAGAACAGTGGTCTCTTTCTTAAACGTGTAATAAGCTTCCGATAAATGTGTAGCTCGTTACGTGGTTCTATTTCTGGAGATAACCTCGTGACAGACACACCAGAAGGAGTCCAAGGATCGGCAGCTCCACGTGGACCTTGAAGACTACCTGAAAACATGGTCTAGTTACTAAAACAGATACCAACAGAAGTAAAAATCATGTCATGTAAGTTAAGTTCAAAAACAATGATTTCCTTATCCCTAGAAGACAGATTAACTGACAAGTTATATAACTAAATATGCACACATTGATTATGGGTAAACATCTATAGAGGCGTATCTAATCTGTGGGAAGCATAATACGTCCGCTGGTTGGGAAACTTACTCATAGTTAAATTTACCAGAAAATCTCTTTGTTGTATGAACAAACAGGTCACTGATGTTAGATCATTCAAATGTTTGAGCTATCTAAGGAGCATTGACGTTCAAACATTCACGCAAATTTCTCCTGCCCTGCGCCGTAAGATCATTGTCCTTCAAAGTATTCTTTATTCATTTCATTTCTGCCTTCATTTCTTTTCTCCGTCCTTTTTGTTTCAGTCCTCCACTTCCTCTCGTACCCTGCAGATTCCAGATCAAATATTACCTATCAATGTTATCAACAGATTTCCACAACGTGTGTTCTAGCCATGGTCAGCGTCTACATCTCATCTTTTACTCTCATCTGTCATTAGTCTTGTTCTAGCCAGGGTCAACGTCTACATCTCATCTTTTACTCTCACCTGGAATTAGTCTTGTTCTAGCCAAGGTCAACGTGTACATCTCATCTTTTACTCTCACCTGGCATTAGTCTTGTTCTAGCCATGATCAGCGTCTACATCGCATCTTTTACTCTCACCTGGAATTAGTCTTGTTCTAGCCAAGGTCAACGTGTACATCTCATCTTTTACTCTCACCTGGCATTAGTCTTGTTCTAGCCATGGTCAGCGTCTACATCTCATCTTTTACTCTCACCTGGCATTAGTCTTGTTCTAGCCAGGGTCAACGTGTACATCTCATCTTTTACTCTCACCTGGCATTAGTCTTGTTCTAGCCATGGTCAGCGTCTACATCTCATCTTTTACTCTCACCTGGCATTAGTCTTGTTCTAGCCAGGGTCAACGTGTACATCTCATCTTTTACTCTCACCTGGCATTAGTCTTGTTCTAGCCATGATCAGCGTCTACATCTCATCTTTTACTCTCACCTGGCATTCGTCTTGTTCTAGCCATGGTCAGCGTCTACATCTCATTTTTTACTCTCACCTGGCATTAGTCTTGTTCTAGCCATGGTCAGCGTCTACATCTCATCTTTTACTCTCATCTGTCATTAGTCTTGTTCTAGCCAAGGTCAACGTCTACATCTCATCTTTTACTCTCACCTGGCATTAGTCTTATTCTAGCCATGATCAGCGTCTACATCTCATCTTTTACTCTCATCTGGCATTAGTTTTGTTCTAGCCAATGTCAACATCTACATCTCATCTTTTACTCTCACCTGGCATTAGTCCTGTTCTAGCCATGATCAGCGTCTACATCTCATCTTTTACTCTCACCTGACATTAGTCCTGTTCTAGCCATGGTGAGCGACTACATCTCATCTTTTACTCTCACCTGGCATTAGTCTTCTTCTAGCCAAGGTCAACATCTACATCTCATCTTTTACTCTCACCTGGCATTAGTCCTGTTCTAGCCATGATCAGCGTCTACATCTCATCTTTTACTCTCACCTGGCATTAGTCCTGTTCTAGCCATGGTGAGCGACTACATCTCATCTTTTACTCTCACCTGGCATTAGTCTTCTTCTAGCCAAGGTCAACATCTACATCTCATCTTTTATTCTCACCTGGCATTAGTCCTGTTCTAGCCATGGTCAGCGTCTATATCTCATCTTTTACTCTCACCTGGCATTAGTCTTGTTCTAGCCAAGGTCAACGTGTACATCTCATCTTTTACTCTCACCTGGCATTAGTCTTGTTCTAGCCATGGTCAGCGTCCACATCTCATCTTTTACTCTCACCTGGCATTAGTCTTGTTCTAGCCATGGTCAGCGTCTACATCTCATCTTTTACTCTCACCTGGCATTAGTCTTATTCTAGCCAGGGTCAACGTGTACATCTCATTTTTTACTCTCACCTGGCATTAGTCTTGTTCTAGCCATGATCAGCGTCTACATCTCATCTTTTACTCTCACCTGGCATTAGTCTTGTTCTAGCCATGGTCAGCGTCTACATCTCATTTTTTACTCTCACCTGGCATTAGTCTTGTTCCAGCCATGATCAGCGTCTACATCTCATTTTTTACTCTCACCGGGCATTAGTCATGTTCTAGCCATGATCAGCGTCTACATCTCATCTTTTACTCTCACCTGGCATTAGTCGTGTTCTAGCCATGGTCAGCGTCTACACCTCATTTTTTACTCTCACCTGGCATTAGTCTTGTTCTAGCCATGATCAGCGTCTACATCTCATTTTTTACTCTCACCGGGCATTAGTCATGTTCTAGCCATGATCAGCGTCTACATCTCATCTTTTACTCTCACCTGGCATTAGTCGTGTTCTAGCCATGGTCAGCGTCTACACCTCATTTTTTACTCTCACCTGGCATTAGTCTTGTTCTAGCCATGATCAGCGTCTACATCTCATTTTTTACTCTCACCTGGCATTAGTCTTGCTCCGGTCATCAGTTCGACACTGGCGATCTTGTCACCCTAATTCAGTCCTTCCTTCTATTCTACCCATTTATGAAAGTCTTTAACTTTTTGGTTGTTTTTGTTGTTGTCCATACTTCAGCGCTATACAATTTTAGTTGAATATTCTGATTTTTGTAGTGGACTTGATATCTCTTGATTCCAACTTTACATATATAATAATAATAATCCCAACTAATATAATTACCGATGTATGTTACGTCTCTCAAATTAGTAACTCGCGCTAGAAAAAAAAAACTGCGCAACGCACGGTGTGCAACTTGCGCGGCGTGGGTGTTATATAAAACTAATACTTTGGTTTTTTATTTTTTTATTTTTATTCTTTCACGAAATTAGTAGCGCTCGACAAAGAAAAAGTGCGTAAAAATTAGTGTGCATGAGCCAATAACATACCAAAGTAAATTGTATTTGAAAGGTTTGACACTAATGATCAAGATGATAAGATGGCTGCCCAGTTTGTTAAAACCACTTATTATCAGGGATCACTCTTTGAAAACAAATCACGCACTTTCACACGAAATGTTGTCATCAAAGAACTTTTAAATTGAATCTAATAGAACATAATTCTCGCCGTGTGTACGTTGGTCACAGCTGAGGAACGCAACAGTGTTGAAAAATTGTATTGTTTCCATTATATATATATTCTCCCGAAAATAGTTATAATCAACAAAGAAAAGCGTTCAAATGACGGTGTTCATGAACAGTTTGATTACACTGTATAATGGAAAGAAACCAAAAACTTTCTAAGAATGTACTTCTATCTGCTCATCCGGGAACGGAAACAGCACACAATAATCAAAAACCCGTCAAGTTTGACGGGTAATTGCTAGTAATAATAATAATAAAAATAATAATAACCCCTTCAGTCATAACTGACTATGGGAATGCGCCCCTGAGGTGACATCCCTCAGCAGCTTATTTTCCTGGTGTTCCTGTCGACTTTTTCTCCTCTCTTCTGTTTGTTGTGTGAGCTTCTTTTCGCCCAATCTGAGGTGGCGCTGAAGATAGCATCGCCACTTGGTGCGATCGGCAGCGTCATCCTCCTAGGTTGCTGGATTTATGTCCAGTGCCCACATGTCTCTCTAGCACACATCTTTGAATCTCAGCTGCGGTAGCCCAACTGTTTTTTGTGTGTCTATATTACAGTAGACAGCGAAATCCAGGAAGAGCAGTTTGGTTTTAGACGGAACAGTGGAACAAGAGAGGCAATATTTTGCCTAAGAATATTAGCAGAAAAATATACAGCGGTCCAAAAAAGTATGTATATGTGCTTCATTGACTATAAGAAGGCTTTTGACAGAGTCCATCATGAGAAAATAATTGAATGCCTCGAAGACATAGGTATTGATGGAAAAGATATAAGAATACTCAGTAACCTTTATTGGGAGCAAACTGCCACAGTAAGATCTGGAAGGAATTATTCACCATACATAGACATAAAAAGAGGTGTCAGACAAGGTTGTGTGCTGTCCCCCTGCCTATTTAATTTATACACCGAAAAAATTTTCAAACAGATACAATAAATACCAGGACTGAACATCAGTGGAAGGTCAATAAACAACCTTAGATATGCAGATGATACCGTGTTGTTAGCTGAAAGCGAACAGGAGTTACAAGAACTAGTGAAGCAAGTGAACAGTATAAGTCAGGAATATGGACTCGACATTAATATTGAGAAAACAAAAACTATGATAATTAGCAAAACAGACGATAAACCCACATTAAAGATAAGCGTAAATGGGGAAATCCTGGAACAAGTCAAGAGCTACGTATATCTCGGTCATATAATAACAGAAGATGGCAGATGTGAAACAGAAATCAAGAAGAGAATAGGAATGGCCAAAGCTACATTCAACAACATGAAACATATACTGACATCCAAACAGTTATCTCACAAATTAAAACTGAGAATCATAAAGTGTTATATATATTCTGCATTTCTGTTTGGTGCAGAAACATGGACGATGAATAAGCAGTTGGAAGAAAGAATTGAGGCTCTTGAAATGTGGATATATAGAAGAATGGGGCGTATCTCATGGAAAGAGATGAAAACAAATAAGGAGGTCCTAGAAAATCTAGGTATGAAAAGAGAACTAATGAGGGAGGTCAAAGTTCGACAGCTAAAATACTTTGGCCACATAAAAAGGCATAACACCTTGCAGAAGACCATAACAGAAGGGAGAGTTGAAGGCAAACGTGCAAGGGGAAGACAGCGCTATAAGTGGGAAGACAACATCAAGAGATGGACAGGAAAGAGTCTATCAGAGTGCACCACCAAGACAAGAGACAGAAGACGTTGGAGATCCATTACAGCCAACCTTCGTTGTGGAGATGGCAACTGATGATGATGATGATGATTACGGCCAAGATATTTGTATGATCAGTGGCGGATCTACATTTTGGGGACGCCGAAACTTGAACTCTCTGAGAGGCCCCTTTTATTTTTAAAAAAAAGTGTTGGGGGGAGGGAAAAGAAACGTATTATAGAGAACTTGCACATTGCGGCTAAACATCTATATAGATAGGGCAATATGAGAAGCTAACCCAGAGTCAGACATCATAATGAATTACTGTGCACTGAGAACCAAAGAGTGCTATATATAACATAAAGGTAGTCCCATAGTAGATACTGCAGTAGAGGAATGAAGTGTTAGAGATTTCATTAAATTAGGTCCAGCTTCGATAGGTAGGGTGACCATTTCTCTTCCTCGCTGCTTTTGCCTTCTCTAACGTAAAAAGCAGAGTCTGGCACCCATTTACAGCTGGGTGTTTCGAACCCGGTACCTTTGCCACGAGAGGCTAGCACTCTAACCACTCCGTCAATCGGACGATCTACACAGACACGTGACATTTAAATTTGTGAGTGAACTCCCATCTGTTGTTATTACAATGTTTAAACTTTCGTATAACAAGGTTTTTATCATTGTCCGTAAGTGGTCCTTACGCTGTAAACATTACATTTTAGCAAAACTACAAGTCATACTATGTATATGGATATGTGCGTGTGTGTGTAAACCTGTATGTAAGTTTATATTTTGTATGTATGTGTGGGTAAACTTGTGTGTATGTAGGTATGTGCGACTTTTGTATGTGTGTTCAACTCAGTATGTATGTAGGTATGTATGTCGTATGTACAAGGGGATTGACGTAAGTCTTGGGTCTCACCATGAAGGAGTCATAGGAGGAAGATGAAACTTGGCACATTTAAAGTTCATCATATTTGCACTGAATGTGTAAAGTATGCGTTTGTTTCTTCAATGGGTTTTCCCGCTACGGTGCACGGCACAATGTACCCTATTGACCGGATCTGCTGCTCCAAAGATTTGACAAAACGATGGAACAGAAGGAGGCCAGAGCTGTGATAAAATTTCTGATGTTTCAGGGAAAAACACCTACAGAAATACACAGGGAGATGGAACCAGTGTTACGTGATTCTTGTCCTTCATATACAGTACTTCGGTAAAAAAAACTGGTGTCAACAGTTTAAGTGCAGCCGCTCAAATGTTGCGGATCTGCCAAGATCTGGTAGACCAGTCTCAGAGTGCAACGATGAAAATGCAACAAGAGTGAAGAAAATCATTGACCAGGATCGAAAAATGACAATTGTGGAGATAGCTAGTAGAGTAAAACTAAATGTAAGAACAGTTTATAGAATTTTACACAACAGACTGAACATGAGAAAAGTGTGTGCACGCTGGGTTCCGCGACTGTAGAAACATGAACAGAAGCAAACGAGGGTAAATTGCTGTCAACAGTTGCTCAAAAAGTGTCAGTCAAAAAATTTTTTGGAGACCATGGTGACAGTAGATGAGACTTGGGTACACCATTATGACCCCGAATCCAAAATTGCCAGCATGCAATGGAAAACCCCGGGCTTCCCAACACCTGTCAAGCCGAGAGTGCAGAAATCTGCAGGAAAAGTGATGCTGACTGTTTTTTGGGACGGCAAACGTGTCCCTTTGAAAGATTATCTGCCTCGTGGCAACACCGTTAATGGACAGTACTATGCAGATCTTCTCACCAAACTAAGAAAGGTTGTGACCAGGAAACGAGGGATAACGCGCACTCAAAATCTTCCTTTGCTTCAAGACAACGCGCCCTCTCACAAAGCACGGCTTGTGCAGCTAGCAGCCAACGATTTGAATATTGAAATTCTTCCACACCTACCATATTCTCCAGATTTGGCTCCATCAGACTTTTTTCTATTCCCAAATCTTAAAAAACAGCTAAAAGGAAATCATTTTGACAGCGATGAAGAGGTTATACTGGCATGTGATGACTGGTTTAGTTTGAAAAATAGGGTGTTCTACTACCAAGGTCTTTTCAAGGTCAAGCAGAGATGGCAGAAGTGTGTCAATTCAGACGGTGGCTATATTGAAAAGGAATAAACACTATACAAAATTTCAGCTCTCTGTAACATGTCCTTCATGGTCAGGCCCAAGACTTATGTCAATCCCCATGTATATGTGTGTAAATCAGTATGTGTGTAAGATTGTGCACCGTATTTATGTTATGTGTAAACGTGTAACGTTTGTACGTCGTATATATGTGTGTGTAAACGTGTATGCATGTTTGTACCCACGTCATATAAACTGCTATTGTGTCGGAGTGTCTATGTGGGTAAGCAGCTACGAGCTGCGACGGCTTTCGGAAGTGCGGTGCCCAATTTGAACAGTTTCCACGGGGACCCCGCCAAGGATAACTGAAAAAAGAATTTTAAAAAAGCAAACTATTGTGTCTTCCATATATTATTTACATCCCATGAACACGTAAATAATAACAAGATTATATATTAGGTAAATATTATCATATACTATAAACATCAAGTTGATTAAGAGGAATTTACACCTCAATTACATGTTTTTAAACTAATCTTTCTTGCTTCTGGTTCTGCAAAACCTTTCAGCCTATTGCCTAACTCTAAGCCAGTCTAAGCTCTTCCTTACTTCTAGTTCCAACTGATATAATTGACAAACTGTTAAAGTATCTTCCTATGTTGTTGATACGGATATGGTTTAATTAGTTCATTGACAAACTGTTTAATAAATTGGTCTTCCTAAAGTGTTGATACGGATATGGTTTAATTAGATCATTGACAAACTGTTTAATAAATGGGTCTTCCTAAAGTGTTGATACGGATATGGTTTAATTAGATCATTGACAAACTGTTTAATGGGTCTTCCTATAGTGATGATACGGATATGGTTTAATTAGATCATTGACAAACTGTTTAATAAATAGGTCTTCCTAAAGTGTTGATACGGATATGGTTTAATTAGATCATTGACAAACTGTTTAATAAATGGGTCTTCCTAAAGTGTTGATACGGATATGGTTTAATTAGATCATTGACAAACTGTTTAATGGGTCTTCCTATAGTGATGATACGGATATGGTTTAATTAGATCATTGATAAACTGTTTAATAAATAGGTCTTCCTAAAGTGTTGATACGGATATGGTTTAATTAGATCATTGACAAACAGTTTAATAAATGGGTCTTCCTATAGTATTGATACGGATATGGTTTGATTAGATGTTTGACAATCTGTTTAATGAGTTTTCCTATAGTGTTGATACGGATATGGTTTTAATTAGAAGATTGACAAACTGTTTAATGGGTCTTCCTATAGTGTTTATATGGATATAGTTTAATTAGATAATTGACAAACTGTGTAATGGGTCTTCCTATAGTGTTGATACGGATATGACTTAAATAGATCATTGACAAACTGTTTAATGTGTCTTCTTGTAGTGTTGATACGGATATGGTTTAATTAGATCAATGACAAACTGTTTAATAAATAGATCTTCCTATAGTGTTGATACGAATACAGTTTAATTAGATGACTGACAAACTGGTTAATGGGTCTTCCTATAGTGTTGATCACGGATATGGTTGAATTAGATCCTTGACAAACTGTTAAATGTCTTCATATAATGTTGATACGGATATGGTTTAATTAGATCATTGACAAACTGTTTAATAAATAGGTCTTCCTAAAGTGTTGATACGGATATGGTTTAATTAGATCATTGACAAACTGTTTAATAAATGGGTCTTCCTATAGTCTTCTTCTTCCGTCCTTAGCCACTGACCGTCAAAGCAATCAGTGGCCATTACGCCTAGTGGCGTCTTAGGGCAACAGCAGATAGGTTTTCTTTGCCATTGTTTCCCATCACGCCTATTGGCGTCTTTAGGGCAACGGCAAATCAATCCATTTGCTGTTGTTTCCGTAATCGAAGTGACTGGCAAACGGGTGATCAGCCCGTTGGTTCTTCCTATAGTATTGATGCGGATATGGTTTAATTAGATGATTGACAAACTGTTTAATGTGTCTTCCTATAGTGTTGATACGGATATGGTTTAATTAGACGATTGACAAACTGTTTAATGGGTCTTCCTATAGTGTTGATACGGAAATGGTTTAATAAGATGATTGTCAAACTGTTTAATAAATTGATCTTGCTATAATATTGATACGGATATGGTTTAATTAGATGACTGACAAACTGTTTTATGTGTCTTCTTGTAGTGTTGATACGGATATGGTTTAATTAGATCGATGACAAACTGTTTAATAAATAGGTCTTCCTATAGTATTGATACGAATACAGTTTAATTAGATGACTGACAAACTGGTTAGTGGGTCTTCCTATAGTGTTGATCACGGATATGGTTTAATTAGATTTAACGTCCAGAAGCTCATCTCTCCTGAAGCTGCAGTTATTGGGATAATCAGGAAGATTAGAATAGCTAAAAATAAATTTGGTTAATGCTGTTGATTGATCATTGTATGCAAGAAATTGAAACATACTTGGAGGTGTCTACTGTCAGATACAAGAATTGATTTTAATTTTACAATTCTTCACAATGATTGTAGCCATTGATGTCAACCGATTTTACAGTTGAAAACTTGTTTGCTCTCCTGCACTAGTTTCGCTTCTGTCGATGCACTGCGCCGGGTCATTCTTGACGCTGGGCCCAATACGGTTGAATCGGTGGAATCAGCCTGTAGCTTAGGTTGACCGTACGTCATTATTTGACCGACTTTGTCCGGCTTTTTTACATCAAACTTTAGCATCCGGCCGGCTTTTTAAAAAATTGCGATTTGTCCGGCTTCTTAACAAAATTAGAAAAATAAGATAACAATCAATTTTTTTTTTATTTTAATGCGAAAAAAAAAATAATAATTCCGAAAGAATCGAAATTTGGTAAAATCTGGCCAGGTTGACTTCATGACTCAGAAATAGCCAAACACTTTTCTTGTGCCAGGCCTAAGACTGAGGCTATTGTTACATCCATTATAGCAAAACACTCTGTAAAAATTGGTTTTGAAAATGTTGCTTGTGTTGCCATTTCATCTGATGGCAGCAACCACGGATCAATAAAAATGTTCCCCATTATAATTCAGTACTTCGATTGGAAAGCAGGTGGGATGAAATCAAAGTTGATTGACGTGGATAATAAAACTAATGAAACTGCTAAAAAAATTTCACGATATATATTCGAAACACTGAAAAAATATGGGCTGACAGAAAAGTGCAGTGCATTTTCTGGAGACAATTGCAACACCATGTTTGGAGGTATCCGCAGATATGAAGGAGGTAACACTATGTTTGGAGGTATCCGCAGATATGAAAGAGGCAACAATGTGTTAGCAAAATTGAAGTCTTCCTTGCAACAAAAATCATTAGCTGGAGTTGGCTGTCCTGAAAACATTTTAAATAACTGTGTGCATAATGCAACTGAAAAAAAATTGGATATAGACACTGAACACGTAATTTGTAAAATATACCAATATTTTCATATACACACCATTCGCACGGAGGCTCTGAAGGAATATTGTGAGTTTGTGGAAATTGAGTACAAACAACTGTTGTCACACAGCAAGACTAGGTGGTTGTCACCATTCCCTGGCCTTGGGAGAATGATAGAAATGTATCCTGCTTTGAAAGTATGTTTCCTTTCACATGACAAACTTTCAACTGCAGTCAAAAGGCTTTTGAAAGTGAGATGACTAAATTACAAGGTATATCTTCTACAAGTTTATTCTCTAATGGGTATTTTCCACACCAACATAGAAAAAATAGAAAGAGAGTGCAACTCTACTGTGGAAGTTTTTAATTAATGTTAAAAATGTAATAGATATTTTAAAACTCAGGATGTGAAGTGTTTTTGCCCAATCTTTGCTTTGAAGAAAAGCAAAACAGAAGGACTATCATGTGATAAGCTTTTAGAGGAAAACAAACGTCTCTATGGCAAAAGTACCAAATATCTTGAGGTATGGGTAAAACCTTTAGAGAGGCTTTTCCCAGAAACTGATTCACTGTTGAAATAATAAAGGAATATTACAAGTCCAATACAATTATAAGAATGTTTCATTTACAGAGTTCCATGAGTATTTAGTTGGAAATTCAGACTTACTGAGACAAATAATGTCAAGTGAAAAGAATAATGTTAAAGACTGAATATTGAGTGATATCGAAAACAATAAAGCTTGGTAGAAAAATTATTAAAACATGCATTTTATGAAGATTTTAAAAAATTGTTTTATGTGGTTGAAGTATTTCTATATACTTTATATGGTGATTCTTGACATACATTTATTAAATTAGTGAAATTAATGTGTCCTCTTTTGTGTCCTTCTTTTTAGTCCCAAAAAAAATCAGAAAATGTTCTCCTTTAAGAAAAAAAAATATGGTCACCCTACTGTAGCTAGCCCTATAGGTAAGCGTGTACGTCGTATGTCTGTGTGTAGGCAAGTTTGTGTGTAGGTAGTTTTTTTTTTTGGTTCTGTTTTTGCCTTCTTCTGGCGAGGCGCGTTCCTTTCAACCTATGTGGTTATATCAGAGAGCATTTACCATCCAAAAAAAAAAGGTCAACTGTGTTGACTGCTAACCCGATCAGCGTTGACAGATACTAAGTCCTGAAAAAGGACTATCATTAACTAACTGCTAGCATTCGAGCTGTATTAAAGAGGTTGAGGTCTAAATAAAGATATAAGGTCGAGTAGGAGAATCTCGTTTAGAAAATGTGCGTACTTTAGTAACGCACTCTTCGATTTGACTATATGGGAGATAAGATTAAAATATTTTGATTTTAGGACTAAGGGAGGTAAATCTTTTGTAGCGCGACTGAAGAAAATGTTGTTGTTGTTGTTGTTGTTTTCTCCTGCTATGTTGCTGTAATACCCTGTTCAACCTGAAAGTTTGGTTATAATTGGGGTATATAGGGTGTTATCGTCTTCACTGTTATCTCTTTCGTAGTCCTGCAGGTGACTGGTCCTAAAAAAAGGACCACTAGCTGGCTGTCTGGATTCCTCTTTGTCCGTTTGTGGTGCCGTGTCGCGCTGATGGTGTTTTTTATGTTCTGCCTCAACTATCTGGCTCGTTTAGTTTTGTGTGTTTCTACGCTCATAGTTTCTGTTGCTTTTGTCTTCTTGCTCTCCTGTATCTGTGACAGTGCTTTTTCAATTATCGTAGGTAGTATCTGTTCTAGCGTTTCTTCGATGATTTCTTTTACTGCTTGGTTGTTCGTTTTAGTTTCTCGCGTGCTGTTTGATGATATTTCCTCAATGGCTATTCTTTCTGCTTCTATTCTTTGGAGTAGTTTTGTGTTTTTTTCTGTCAGCTCTGTCAGCTTCTTGACATCTGTTTCTACTTGCTGCTGGATTATTTTCATTTCTTCCATTATGTGTTTTATGTTCTGCATGTCTATCGCATCTTCTCCACTGTCGGTTGGTTCTTCGGCGGCCTGCTTGCTGTTGTTCTCGATTCGCAGTTTCATTTTCATTTCTCTGACTTCAGCGGTCAGCTTGTGTAACTGTCGTCTGTATATCGTGCGTTGTTTTTCTGCAACATCCGCAGCCACTCTGTGTTTTGCCTCCTTGAAGGGAATGTTTTTGGAAACCGCTTCCTTCAGGATGCTCTTGGTTTCCTGGAACATCGGGCAGCCTCGGTATCTAGCCCCATTGTTTCCGAGGCAGTTTGCACATGTGCGGTTTGAGTTTATTGTTTTGTAATTGTTGTCCTCCTTCGCCTTGGGACAATCGCGGTATGGGTAGCCACCCGCACAATATCGACAGACTGCATCCCTCCTGCACGTCTTCTTTGTGTGCGAGAACTGCTGGCAGTTGGAGCACTGCATCACGGGAGGGATATAGGCTTCTGTCTTTTTGGTTGTGGTTTCGAGCGTCAGTCTCTCGGGTCTTGTCGATCCTTCTACCGTAACTATCATCAGATTGGTATCTTTCTTGGCCCAGGTTTTTAGTCTCTCGACCTGTTTGATTTTTAGATTTGCGTTTTCATCCTGAAGGCGTCTGTGGACCTCGGCTTCGGGACAACTGGTATCCACCCCTCTGATGACCAACTTCTTTGTTGTTATGTATTTCTCCACCACCACTTTTATTTGGTGGGGCAACTGGACTTCTTTTGGACTAGATTCCAGTTCGATCATCAGCGATGTGGTTTTGTCTGTTTTGTTGAGTGAACGCACGACTCCCTTTTCGTGCCTCCCTACTTTAGCGATACCTCTTCTTCCAGTTATCACCTCGAGGATGTTGATCACTTTGTTGTCGGGTAGGGCCCTGAGTGAGGCCTCGCTTCCTGACGTCTGGGTGATCTTTACGATTCTCTCCCTTATCGTTTCTGCGTTATTGGTCCCTTTGGTGTTTGATCTTTGTTCCCCTCCACAGTCTTGGCTCGAATCTTTCTCCCGTTCTTTGTTATAAGGTGTTATATCTTGCTTCTGGGCCCTTGAGTTGTCTGCTGTTGTTTCCTTAGGACCAGGAATGGTAGCTTGCTTCTCAGTGTTTTCGATGTTCAGCACTCCTGGGTCTACTTCTACTATCTTTTCTTGAAGAGCGAGCCTAAGGAACTCGTCTCCGTCGTCAATTCTTCGAAGTGTATCTATATTGGTTTCTTCGATATCTTCCTCTTGTTTCTGTCTTTGCTGAGGAGCTGTCTCTGTCAGTTCTTTCATGGTGCTTGCAGGTGGGTCGGCTGTCATCTCGGCATCGTGTGGTGGTGTCAACGGTATTTGGTGCAGCATCTCTGTGGTAGATAGGGTTTCTGCTGACGATTCGGGTATATGCGGTGGTGGCCCCATGGATTCAGGCTCCTGTCTTCTTTTCTCTCGTCTTTCCTGCATCTGCTTTATCTGTTGATGTGCTCTCAACATGTCTTTATATTCTGGGTCTTCATAATGTTGGCCAGAGACGTTTGCTTCTGCCCTTTTCTGTATTCTTTCCACCATCTGCTCCAACTGTGGTATCGCTCTCAATATTTCTTTACGTTCTGGGTCTTCATCATCATCTTCTTCCACGCTAGCACTTGGGGCCGCACTGCTCTCCGGCAGTCTGCTCTTGTCCTTTTCCTTCGAAGCTTTGGGTCGCTCATCGGTTGTAGTATCAACGGTTGCTTTGTTTGCCTTCTGGGAAGGACTGGCCACGAAGTTGGTAGTTGGAGTATTCTTGCTCTCTGGATGACTCTGTTTGGTCTTCGTTGGTTCTTGTTTGATGCTGCTGACAAGTGTTTGAGGGCTTGTGTATACTTTCCTCTTTTTCGCTTTTGGCTTGGTACGAGTCATTTTAGTGAGTTCCGATGGCTGTGTTCGTCCTTTTTTTTTTTTTTTTCCCTCGCTTGAGGTCGCATATTTTTTCCTCGCATGAGGTCGCATTAGTACCCGCCCAAACCCGGCCCTGGTCAAGACCACATGTCCCAACACAAGAAGACCCAATGACAAACTGTGTCACTGTAGTGATCTTCTGTGTTCTCACACAAGAGACCTAATGACACATGAATGTCACTGTACCGGTCCCTGTGTGTAGACACATGATCCTAGCCAAAAGCCGGATATTAGGCCGTTGGGTTTGCTAGGAGCATTACAGTGCTCAAGCCGGCTGTGTTCGTCCAGAAAAGGACGCTCGTTTTAGTATAGTGCTGTCTTCACGATGTATCCAGTGGAGATCTGTGAACCGTAAATGTGGAAAAAAAAAGAGAAAAGGACTGAAGAAAAGATCTTGGATTTGACTTTTAAATTGTTGAGATGTTGGTGATTATGGGTTTTGAAATTTGCATACGCTATTAAAAGTACTACGAATAGAGCGGGAGACAGGGGTTTTGACTTAGTTAGCAAAGGGAGAGAAGCTATTATTACGTCCCTTTGGGATTTTTGTGAGTTCTAAGAAGGGGAACGAAACAGGAGGCACGAGATTTTATTTGTAGTGAGTGAGCGATGTTAATCGAGAAGCTTCCAAGAAAATTGTAATAGTAAATCGGTGAAAATAATATAGTCAGTCAGATTTTGAACGCGCTTAGAGTAGGTTTTGCAAAGTTTTGCAAGTATTAAAGTTGTGTAGTGGTGAGTGCTGTTTGATGGTTCATTCTGGCGAACAAGCCACAGAAGGTGGTTGGTTCTGTGGTCACAGTATCCTGCCAAACTGTTTGCCGAACCAGCAAGTCGCTCTTACGCCACTATTCTAGTGTTAGACACGTTTGTGTATACAAAGTCAAGAAATACAGTGTTGCCAGTTCAAGATTTCGTTATCAAGACTGCAATAACAGGTATGTGAAGTAAGCAGCAGTGTTAATCAGTATAATCCAAAGTGCAGCTTATAGACAGTTACCAACGAGTCAAGTAGGGAACATAAACATAGGCGGAAATGTCCACCCCTGGTTGTTTAGGCCAGTCTTTCCAAGATACGCCATAACAGTAGCTACTAACAGAGTGAGAAGAAGACAGAGTAGCAAAAGAAATGTCCACTATTGAATACAGCAAATATAGATAGGTAAGAGTGGGCAAGGGCAGAATAACGGTTATCGACAGCAATGGTTCTTCAGCTATGACCAACCTAGGCAAGTTAGAGGCAGCACTTAGATGCAGATAGACAGCGACTTAGACATAGAATGAAAGCAGGGAGATGAGTCGCAATCATACAGATATTTGAAGCTGCAAATAAATGTTTTGAATTTTCCTAGTTATTGCTGTCAGCTTGAAGTCACTCGCCGACTTGAGTCATCATCCATCAGTGTTTGTGAGCTGTTGTTTTGTTTTGTTGTGGGCTTAGACAGTCATACCATCTCCATCAACATGTCTGCTGCAGGGCAGGGATACGAATTTTCACTAATATGATCAACATAACCCTCAGCACGCACGGCTACAATACGTAAGTTGGCGTGCGTATATGTAAACTTGTATGTGAAATACATTTTTTTAAAACTGACTATGGTTTGTATTGTTGTGCTAAAACTAATGACGCATGTTCATGTTGCCGAAGTGTACTTAAATAGCCCCGAGTCCAAAAACTGTGGCAAACCATTGAAATCAACAACTGGCTATGATAAATAAAACTGTTCAAGCGAGAAAAATATATGTATAAACATTACCTTGACAGAGTTAATTGACACTTCCTATGATAACATGTGGTTCTTGGAACTCTATAAACCTGGGGTTTTTGTGGTAAAATGTTTTACACCCACCCCCATGCCCAACCCTCCTTAGTCGCTTTTTACGACATGCCTGGTAGGGTGCAGTCTTACTATTGTAGGCTCCCCTTTCGTGCCTGGTAACACACGGGTGAAACCTGGATACAAAACAATATTATTGTTCCTCTTTTTATGATCATGACCTTACACGGCGCACTGGCCTGGTGTCTGATTATCATTTCAGGTAAAGGTAAGCCAGTAGCAAATACTGCCGTAGTGGAGTGAAGTATACGAGACTTTATGAGGCGGTGGACTAGTTCCCTTTCTCGCTGCCCTTGTCTTCCTCCCCGACTCAAGAGCAGAGTCATGTACCAATTTACAGCTGGGTAGATGGGAGCGTGCCGCTACCATGTTTTGAACATGTATCCCTGTACGGTGGTAGCGAGATGGAAGAGCTCTAACCACTCCGATGCTCCTGACACTCATAACTGTCACTAACATAGAATGTCATAACTGTCACTAACGTAGAATGTCATAACTGTCACTAACGTAGAATGTCATAACTGTCACTAACGTAGAATGTCATAACTGTCACTAACATAGAATTTCACAACAGTCACTAACATAGAATTTCATAACAGTCACTAAAATAGGATTTCATAACTGTCACTAAAATAGAATTTCATAACTGTCACTAAAATAGAATTTCACAACAGTCACTAACATAGACTGTCATAATTGTCACTAACATAGAATGTCATAACTGTCACTAACATAGAATGTCATAACTGTCACTAACGTAGAATGTCATAACTGTCGCTAACATAGAATGTCATAACTGTCACTAACATAGAATGTCATAACTGTCACTAACATAGAATGTCATAATTGTCACTAAAATAGAATTTCACAACTGTCAATAAAATAGAATTTCATAACTGTCACTAACAAAGAATTTCATAACTGTCACTAAAATAGAATTTCACAACTGTCACTAAAATAGAATTTCATATCTGTCTATAAAATAGAATTTCATAATTGTCACTAACATAGAATGCCATAGCTGTCAATAACATAGAATTTCATAACTGTCACTAACATAGAATGTCATAACTGTCTCTAACATAGAATTTCATAACTGTCATGGACATAGAATTTCATAACTGTCATGGACATAGAATTTCATAACTGTCTCTAACATAGAATTGCATAACTGTCACTAACATAGAATTTCATAAATGTCACTGAAATAGAATTTCATAACTGTCACTAAAATAGAATTTCGTAACTGTCACTAACATAGAAATTCATAACTGTCACTAACATACAATTTCATAACTGTCACTAACATAGAATTTCATAACTGTCACTAAAATAGAATGTCATAACTGTCACTAAAATACCTTGTAGAATTTCATAACTTTCACTAAAATAGAATTTCATAACTGCCACTAAAATAGAATGTCATAACTGTCACTTACATAGAATGTCATAACTGTCACTAACATAGAATGTCATGTGTCACTAAAATATAATTTCATACCTGGAAAACATTATACGTGGCAACGTACGCAAAACAGTAAGGTAAATCACAGACTAATAATTGTGAGGACCCACTAGTGACCGTGTGGCAAACTAACATATACTACTCGTCTAAAGTCAAGGGCCACCCTATTATTTTCAATACACTTTTACATAAGCGCATAGAATGATTAAATGAAGGAAGTTTTTAGTAAAAATGGGTGCAATATCTCCCTCTCACAGTCCTCTATGCACGTTAAGCATAAAAACAATTCACCGACAACCATGGTGATTACGTGCAATTTGGTTTGCTGACCATAAATTCACATTTTTAATCTGTTTTTTCAAACTTCCGTACAACCAAACAGGTGAAGTAATCGTGCTGATTGACATTCCACGTGCAATGGCGACTTTTCGTGAACAGAGTTCACTCTTAATTTGTTTTACAATCAGCAGACTTAGGGTAGTTTCATCACTTGCAAAAACCATGCCACCGAGAAGAAATCTCGACACCTTACAAAGAATGAGGGCAATAGCGTGGGTTGAAAGTGGTTTATCTGTCCGTGAGGTTGCTAGACGGCTTGCAGTGTCACACTCTACTATCCAAAGAATTTTTGACAGATTTCAGGCCACAGGAAGTGTGGTGGATCGCCACTGGCCAGGTCGCCCTAGATGCCCAATAGACATGATGACCAGTACCTCTTGTTGTCAGCCCTGCGCCATCGAACAGTGACTTGTTCCACTCTAAGATGTCAGCTGAGACAAACTGTAAACGTTAATGGCAGTCAAAGCACCATTCGCAGACGTTTACATGAATTTGGGCTGGCTGCTCGACGTCCTGCAGCCAGAATCCCTCTTACTCCTGCTCATCACAGAGCCCGTGTTGCTTGGTGTCGCGAGCACATCCGATGGACAAGGCAACAATGGAGTCAAGTTCTCTTCACTGACGAATCTCACTTCACTGTGTCATTCAATGATGGAAGGATTCGAGTTTGGAGGCGACCAGGCGAGCGATTTACTGATGACACAATTCGAGAGGTGGATCGTTATGGTAGTGGTTCTGTAATGGTCTGGGGAGGCTTCTACAGACACGGCAGGACCCCACTCTACACCATCCAAGGCAACTTGACCGGCCCAAGATACCAGAGCGAAATCTTGAGACCAATTGTTCAGCCTGCTCTGGAGGCCATAGGTGGTAATGCCATCCTCCAAGATGATAACGCTCGACCCCATAGAATATAAGTTTATAAATTAATAAAACGGTATTGAATCAGTTTTACAAATAACAGTTTACATGAGACAAGGGACGTTTCGGGTATTACCCTTCGTCAGCCACAAACAGGTGACAAAGACAAGAATTACATATAGTAATAGGTATTACAAAATCATACGATGATAAGAAACAATACAAAATGAGCGATACAAGCAGATGGAAAAAGTCCAATGATAATACAAGAAAATCGAAAAACCTGACGAAGGGTAATACCCGAAACGTCCCTTGTCTCATGTAAACTGTTATTTGTAAAACTGATTCAATACCGTTTTATTAATTTATAAACTTATATTCCTTACCAGTTTTACAGCAGCCCCTAAATTTATCGACCCCATAGAGCTCGTGGGGTGAATGAGTTTATTCAGCAACATGGGATCATCAGGATGGCGTGGCCAGCTCATTCACCTGACCTTTCTCCGATTGAGTACCTCTGGGATGTCCTTGGTCGAAGATTCTCAATAAATCACCCCCTGCCAATGGCTGTTGCACAGCTGACTGCATTTCTGCTTCAGGAATGGCAAGCTGTTCCTCACGATACTCTTCGGACCCTTGTGGACTCGATGAGTCTACGCCGTCTTGAATGCCTTGCTGCAAACGGTGGTCATACCCGATTTTGAAATGTCTATTCGTCCAATATCTATTGTGTGACTTTTGAAAAGGTGGGTGACACACTTCACAGCTTCATTGCGTTTGAATGTGTGTTTCCATTTCTTTACGTGACATGTCAATTTGGTATTCAATAAATGCCGTTTTGACTGATACCAATTACGTTTATATCAGATTTGTTTTATGGTTTCAACCAAGGTTTTTCTAAGTGGCCCTTGACTTTTGACGAATAGTATAGTATGGCTAGGCGACAAGATGTAGGCGCATAACCTTATGGACATTTTTATGGCAACAGGAGAGGTAGGCTGCCGGCCATATGCCATTCTGGTATGGATAGAAACGGGCGTTGTAGGAACTCGTGCCGTAAATACGTAATACAAGAGTCATCACCATTATAACCATCATCATTATCAACACCATCATCATTATCCCTATCATCATCATCATCATCATCATCATCATCATCATCACCAACAACAGCATCATTATCCATGTCATCATCATCTTCATCAACACCATCATCATTATCCCTATCATCATCATCATCATCATCATCATCTGTCACATGGTTAACCCGAGGATTAACCAGGGAGAGTTTATCTTGGGTGTACAGGAGTTATCAATGGCTCAGAATGGCCTTGCAATCCGGTAAAGATAGACTGTAGAGACAGAGGAAGGCGAATTTGGGAAATTTGGATAAGTTCCCAGAATATAGACCCAGTGATTCAGTATCGCGTGACACTATCGTCTCTCCTAATCTAACTATCCTCTCCTATAGCTCCCGAGCCCCCAACCCCTTTACCCTCTTGCATGAGCAGAAGAGTTAGAAAGAAAGAACTGTATGTCTCTCGCACACTTTCTTTCCTTTTCTATGTATGTAACTAACGAGTGTTTGTAACGAAAACACGAATACAACATTTTTGTTTACTGAATTTATATAAGCCACAACAACAACCAAATAAAATAATACATATGTCACGACAACTAACTATAGCTTATGCCTGAAAAAGAATGTAGTAATTAATGCATGAAACGCACACACTAATATTAATCCTATTCTACGTGGTAACTAAGTGATGATGATGATGGATGTACTTAATGCTAAATACGTTAACTATTGCCTAGATGCAGAAAGATATCTGTTTTCCTTGATCAACTCTGAATGTCACGATGGCCAGTGTCGTTCGTTCACAAAGGGCATGCCATTGTCTGGATTCATCGAGATTACAATAGCATTGCCCGGTCTGTCTTTCTTGTGTCGTTGAAGTGAACTATTTTCTTTCACAAAAGCGACAATTGACAATGTAGCGCAACACTTCTTTTTCGTGTTCGTAGTTTGTCTTGAAAAGAATAATCCGGTGACAGGATCTTCGTGTTCACATCAGTGGTTAGCTTGGTGTGATGGCGTTTGGAACGTGTGGCAATTTATATCTTTATATGTATATGTTAGCGTGGCAGGTTAGTTGGAGAATCTTCCATTACCCCTGGGTAATTTAGGATCTCGACATTTTATGAGTGCGGCTCTTTGCTAACACTCTACAGTAACATGGTACTTCTGATTTCAGTAGTTTGCGTTGGTGGCTTCTTGTAAAAAATCGTCCGCCATGCTAGTAACTTCTGATCAATATTTTGCGTAGGTGACTGTTTGTAGAAACGCTCCGTTGCCTCTGGCAACTTCCGTCCTCAGCTCCCGTTTGCTTCTGTGGGTTTGGTGTCGTCGATAACTGTATGACCTCTGACTATGCGACGGGCAGTCTGTGTTGCGTTTAGATAGCGCGGTATTGGCTATGGTTGTCTGCATTAGTGAGTTACGGGTTGTAGAAATATATCTAATCGGCCCTACTCCTTTGTGAGATGTATAATGGAAATTTATCCTACAGTATCTGACAGTCTTTCGTGACCTCGTGGCGTTCTATGATTCGCAAGCAAAGCCATGCATTGACAGCCTGCGTTTACTCATTTTTAATGCACGTCTCTTTTCCTTGAAACATAAACAAACGAAAAGTTTTATCAACTTCCGTGACCTGCCAGTCATAACAGGGAGCGAATCAAGTTTGTTTACCTGAGTTTCTCACGCGAGCTGATCTGTCAATCATCGGATATTAGATAGATGCACGTGAAATAACACCGGACCTTTTGAAGTGAGTCGCTCGGGCAAAAATATTTTCCCCGAGTACCCTTTGACGTTCGTACATACAGGGGGAGATAACTCTGTGATCTCCAGAAGCGGGCCAAAGCTACGGAAACCCGTTACACGGTTTAAGTCTCTGTTGTCGAGTAGCAACGTCCGACAGAGCGACCGTGAAAACTTTTTATCTTGGGAATTTAGGTTTCTGATTTCTCTGCTATGCAAAAGTGTGAAAATTAGCATCCTCTGGAGAGCAGATAACCGGGATGGTATATAAACTGTGTCTTCCAAAACAGTTATCAGTTGTAGCTCAGAATTTTTCGGATAGTCTAAACACGTAATCTAGAACCATTGTGGTAGGTGTGTTAATAGCCTTCGTGGGGATTTTATTCTGATTTTCTGGTAATATAAATTTGTGCTTAAGCGTGTTAAAGTGTTAAAGTTTACCATTATAATTCACTTAAAGTCTAGCTGTTAAAGACCAGTGGAAAATAAAGCGTAGCTATTTTTTAGCAGTTGTTCAGTTTAATGATAATTTACCACCCGCTTTGTGACACAAGAAGAGACGTTTTAGTTGACTAATTAATACACTAGGCGCGACTGATAAGTGACAGCATATAATTCATGTTATATTTCATGTTTGTGTAATTTTAGTAAGTGACTGTTATTTAATACCGTACGACGACCCACAGACGCCGACAATCTAATAGTATTAATGGCAGACGATATTTCTTAAGTGCGCGTATGGATAATTAAATAATAATAGTGTCACGAGAGGGTTGATTGTTATAGAAATTATAAAGTATCCTGGACAAAAAGTTGTATCAGGTGATACCAGGATAGTGTCAGATAAGATACTGGTGTTATAAGTAATACCCCCTTCTCTGAAAATAGTAAGGGTGTATGGACATCAAAGGTAGGATCAAGCTGTATAAGTTCCTAGAGAAGATGGTAATGTATTACTCTAAGTTCCTAAATGCTCCTCTCAAGATCCTCCTCTGTTTATATTATGAGAACTGCTTGGGGTATTAACTAAACTATCTACCAACAAGAACTGTAACTTAACTTACAGTTAAGTAAGTCTGCTGGTAAATATTTACAATTTATTTTTACAAGTTTTTCTTTTCTTTGTGAAAATCTTTCACTGAACTCAAAATTGGATTACAACATTAAATAAATAAAAACACTTGAAAACTGTTCAAAAGTATTAAAAGTCTCTAAATTTATAGAAAGATCTTCTCTCTTGGTTGAACTTACTCTGGTTGTAGAATATTTATATCTTAAGACCCATCTTATTTCACAGTTCTTGAACGATTTTTTATACTGGCTATAACCATGCCCAAACAGATGCCATCATTAGATATTACTGTCTTTAATAGTGGTTTGACTGGGGTACTCTGAACAGTAGCCTTGTTTGAACACTTATCTGGTGAATTGAAGCCTGTCACACTTCTGACATGGAAGGAAAAGTCACATGAGGTTCCTCCAGGCAGTGGATACTTGGTGGCTGTCCCTATGAACAACAAGGGCGCGCGCACCACTAGTTACTGCTGTAGTGGCTGACTCTTTAACGTGTACTTGGATGACAGGATATAACCTGAAACATATTTGATTAACCACTATATTGTCTATCACTATCCCTGTATTACAGATGTAGGGAATAAGAGACAGTTTCAGACAGTTGTGCAAGTAGACGCACAGGGCATAATATATCAGTAATAACACAATCCAGGTCACTGTGAATACAATTTTTCTCCAAATCCTTAGTAAGAGCCATTTGTCCATGATTCGCCTAAATATAATTATTAGGTCTTGTGGAAAACACTAAGTAATAGCTTAAACAATACAGTACTACAATTCGTTTCATCCTTTCCTTGGTTCCTGATGGGTGGTCCATTCCTTCAAGAAATAATTATTTAAATGCTTTTCTAAAACCATGGACACCATTTCTGCTTCCATTCTTAATTTATTTAAATATACACAGGCTTGGTTTAGCATCCACAAATTACACAGTAGCTTGAAACACATTTACACACTTCCTAACGCACAAGTTAATTAATTAACTAGAATTACATATATATATATATATATATATATATACATATATATATATATATATATATATATATATATATATATCTCTTCTTCTTCCGTCCTTAGCCACCGACCGTCAAAGCAGTCAGTGGCCATTACGCCTAATGGCGTCTTAGGGCAACAGCAGATAGGTTTTCTTTGCCATTGTTTCCCATCACGCCTATTGGCGTCTTTAGGCCAATGGCAAATCAATCCATTTGCCGTTGTTTCCGTAATCGAAGTGACTGGCAAACGGGTGATCAGCCCGTTGGTATATATATATATATATATATATATATATATATATATATATATATATATATATATATATATATATATATATATATATATATTCTTTCCTACCCTCAAGTACATACAGTCGAGCTGTTAATGGTCACGCAGTCTGCTCTCAGATGCAGAAAGCAAAGAAGTCTTCACTGACAGAACTGGCGCTCTCGCTGTATTTGAAATTTTTGTATGGCCTGCATTCTATTTAGGGCACGTCCTATATATAGGCCAAGGCCGAACGACAGACGGAGCTTTACTGCTAAAGTGTGTTTGCGTTCCGAAATACAGGCATACATTTGTCCAGATGTGCAAATATGAAAAACTAGTAATCTACATTTCCTCCTTATTCCTGGACCGATTTCCTTCATCTTAGGCTTAAATTACGCCCTGGATTATTCTTTCTTTTATTTAGATAATTGTCTGTTATTTACGTACTTTATTTTTATGCTATTCGTAGCCTAAACAGCCAAATTTTTGACTTGCCTGATGTCTCGATGCATTCCACTCGAGATTGCTCCATTACTATATTACTTCCCATGCAAATTTTTGCACACTCTATTAATTGAACATTCCTATTTGTGAATTTTTTACCTCTGCCATGCTGTACTTCGCTCATAAGTCTGTAGCTTACCTCCAATTGAAACAAGGTAACACAGATTTGAGCTCGCCATTGTTAGGCTAGTACGTTTTAACCACTATGCATGAAGGTGCAATTCCATTGGTCCGTCTGTCATACAGTTTTTTTTAAAGTATGGCGTACCGTTGGGGTAAGAATGACGTGTTGTGAATCAGACTTCACGACAAATAGACATTGTACTCTGATCGTGACTGGGGCAGGAGGGTAAAGGCTGCATACCTCAACCAAACCTGCACCCGCTAAGCGACGCACGACAGGATAGGCTAAAGACACCGTGTACCTTTTAACTTTAATCAGGACTGACGGAGAGGATTAGAGATCGTCTTGTCCCCTTCCGTGTACATATATGTAGCTATCTATATTAGTAGCATTTTTTTCATAAATGTTTCTCTATTCTTAAGCATGACCTGATCAAATGCGACCAGCGGTCTATTTTGGTCCTTTTCTTCATTTACTGATTGGTGAATGCTGTCTTCTTCTTGGCTTACACGTCCCCAAGTTCATTTATGAACAGGGTTGGCCAAAGAGACACATAAACATTTTAAATAGTAAAGTTAACTGGACTTACCAATACCCAGATATTCATTAAATTTTATCAGCCCACTGTGGCGTAATACAAATAACATTACCATCTGACTTTTGACAGTTGTATCAGCGGATTTATCCAGCAAGTTACGCTGTTTCAAAATCGGCACTCGCCCCAGAGCCAGCCCATAGGATTTACCATCACCATAAAAAACAACAGTGTTTTTTAGCAACCAGATGTTTCCCTATACTGGAAGTATTTTCTACTGTTTACTGTGAACACAAGATCTCGGTTTTTCTACATTAACTATTCGAGGTGACATTTGTCTATCCAGGAATCGACCACCAAATTAGCCGTCTCCCCTTATAACATTTAATTATCAGAGGAGTTACTGGGGCCAATTTGGAAGATAAAATTACTGGAAATTATATATTCAGGAATTGTATGTCCAAGAGATTGTTTTCACCAAGAGTAGGTAAGAAGAGTGAGTGAGTGGCCACGTATGTCAGAGAGAGTGAATTTTCTTTGTTACAGGAAAATTGTATTATCTGGATTCCGCTTAAATATTGTTTACTTTACTGGATAGTTTTTAGTAGGAACTTTATTCTTTTCTTTACTGTCTATAACATAGTGCTAACCTTTAACCTTTGGGGTTATTAACTTGTTGGGTTCTTTTTGTCTCAATAAGGGGAGGGCACATGTATTCTGTTAATTTTCTATGTATGTAATTCTGATTTTATTTGATCTTTCTTTAGATATTTGGTGTTGTCAGGTTGAATGATAATAAACAACGAAAGAATTTAACTTTGCATGTTGGTCAGACCCATACCCAATTAACCATAGTTTTCCACGTTTGTGTGTCTTGTAGTCACATAGCTGTGTGTGTGTAGGTAAACTTATATTTCTAGGTATAAGGAGGGGCAAGATTGTCTTGTACTAAAAGATAGTCGTATAGATAGGACTAGAGAAACTTCTCATTCCAGAGACAGATCTTCTCCTTAAACTATTCACTCGTGAAATATATTTCTCACACCTTTATTTCTCACGTACTTATCACCATCCACTCTACTCAGGTGGGACCATAAATAACGTTCAAACCTATCTAATTACGACACTTAGCTCATTCCAAAACGCCAGCCAGGGTAATAAGACGAGAGGCGAAGCTATCTTAGAGCTTCCCGGTCTTGTCTTTACCACTTGGTTCTATATACTGAATCATTGGACACTAGTGCTATTCCAAGCATCCGCTGGAACTCACTCTGCTCACGACTCTTTCAACATGAAATATAGTATACGCTTAGACCAAGTCGGCTGGCGGACCGCTATCTGTAGCAATATCAAATATCCCTGGCTGATATGATGGGAATATGGCCTTTGGCCATTTCGGTGTTCTCTCTATGTGTCCTTCTGATGTTCTGGGAAGTTTCTCTAATCTAACTGTTTAAACCCGATGAGACATTTGCTAGGTCTGGCTGTGAGACCGGTTTCCTGTAGTCTCCTGAGGAGCATAGCAACCGTAGCAATATGTTCTTCGTAGGTTTCCGATGCAATTAATATGTCATCCATGAAATTATGGATATGGGGACTTTGCAAAGGTTCTAGAAGCTTCCTCATCATCCTGGTGAACACTCCTGGTGCGTTATGCAATCCGAAAGGCATCACATTAAATGTGTAATGTCCTTCACTAGTGCTGAAAGCTAACAAAGGTTTAATTTCCTCCTTGACTGGTATTTGATAATAACCTTTACTGAGGTCAATCTTGGAGAAAATCTTTGCTTTGCTGAGCTTGGTGAACAACTCAGAAACAGTTTGGAGAGGTTCGGGCTGGAATTCCGTTACAGCGTTTAGCTGCCGGTAATCTATACACAGCCGAACTTCCTTATTGGGCTTCTGCAACAGCACTACACTCGAATTGTAAGGTGATGTAGACTCACTGATAATTCCTGCCTGACGCAGCTTGTCTATTTCTCCGCGAAATGCGTCAGCTTTAGCGTACGGGATGGGGTAAACTCTGGTTCGAACAGGGGTCTCGTTTGTTAATTTCATATCAAATTCGATGAGATTTGTTCGACCAGGAACATCCGTTAAGACTGCACTGTACTGTTTTAGTAGAGCCCTGGTTTCTGTTTGTTGTTCTGGTGAGAGATTGTCGCCGAACTTGACATCTTTAAAGGATTCTGTGGGTTGCAATGGATACTCCATGCAACCATCATCATCTTCCTCGTCTTCCGTTGCTATGGCGACAGCCAGGAGATGCTCGGAGGATGGCACCGGTCTTTCCAAATATTTCTTAAGCAGATTTATGTGGAAGACCTTCTCCTTTCCTTTGATGGAGATCTTGTAATTGGTACGTGAGATCTTTTTAAGGACGGTAAACGGCCCTTGCCATCCGATGCGAAGTTTATTGCTTCCGGTTGGAAGTAGCAACAAAACTTTCTCCCCTGGTTGTAGTTCTCTCTCTTTTGCAGCTTTGTTGTATCTTTTAGCATGTTTAGCGCGGGCTTTCTTAAGGTTTGTAGTAGCTAGATCCCATCCTAGCTTTAACCTTTCCTTGAGCTCAGATACATACTTGCTTGCAGAGACGACTGTCTCGTCAGCCTTTTGGTCTGTCAGGGACCGAAGTAAGGCTTCTAGTGGCCCCTTAATAGGTCTGCCAAATAAAAGTGTAGCAGCCGGGAATCCCGTAGACGCTTGGGGTACTTCTCGGTAGGCGAATAAGGCAGCCGATATATATAGGTCCCAGTCTTCCGGTTTCTCCTGACCCAGCTTACGTAACATCATGGTGAGGCTGCCATTAAAACGTTCCACGAGCCCATTTCCGGCCAGATGGTAGGGACTTGTGTGGATATGTTTGGTCCTCAAGATCTTAAAGATCTCCTCCATTAACAGGCTACGGAATTTGGATCCATTGTCCGTCAAAACTTGTTGAGGGAATCCCAACCGTGTAAAAATTTGCACGAGGGCTTCTGCGACATGCTTGGAATCTGTGCATGTTAGCGGTACAGCTTCGGCTCACATTGTGCAAGTGTCGACTAAAGTCAGGATGAACCTGTTTTTTCTTTTGGTCCTTTCCAGGGATCCAATGATGTCGACAGCAACCCGTTCAAATGGAGTCCCTACTATTGGCATTTGCCCCATGGGTACTGGGGGTGTCAAGTGCTTGGGTGCTACCCGTTGGCACTGGGCGCAGGATTTCACGTACCTGATAATGTCAGAGTTCATTCCTGGCTACAAATAGTGGGTTTTTATTCGCTGAATAGTGGCGTTTTGTCCCATATGTCCGCTAAAGGGAAGAGAGTGCCCCATTTCTAAGATCTGGCTTCTGTACTGCGTCGGTACTAGGAGCTGGTTATTCCCCGTGTCCGGGTTGCCCGTTCTACGATACAATACGCCATCCTTAGAAAAGATGTCTCCGTTGTGTCTGGGGTCCTTAGCCATGGGCAGTTTTCTAAAGCAGAGCTCCAGAGTAGGGTCCTTTTATTGCATCACTTTCAGTTCATTCGGCAACAAATTTGGCGCAGGCTCCCTCTCCTTCTTGGTTTGCTCTCTTGTGGTTACCGCTGCCACAATCGGCTCCTTTGGTCTCCCAATAAACACGTATCTACATCCCAGGATAACTGGGTGGATAGGATCATCCATAATGGCCGCTTTAATAACCCCTCTGACAAAGTCAGGGTGTATTTCTACCAGTGCGATAGGAAGCGTCCTGGGTGCATCACTCCTGAAAACTCCACTAAGTTTGACGGTTTCCTCTGTCTCCTGACCGGGTTTGACTAGGTGCCTAGCGACAATACAACTAAAGCTTAGTCTAGTGTCAAAGAGACAAGTAGTTGAGGTACCATTCAAAATTACAGTTCCTCGCGTTGAGGGTCGGTCCCCCTCAGGTTGAGAATCACTGACATTTACTCTACCTTTCGAGGCTGTATGCAAGCATCCGATGCGGTTAGGCCCGGTTTGCTTGCCCTGATCAGACGTTCCTGGTGTAGGGGTCTTCCCTTTTCCTTGACCTTGGTGGCCGCGCTGCCACGTAGGCTTGGTGGGTTGATCAGAAATGTTGTTAATGGGGTATCGGGTTTTGCAGAATTTCGATTTTTCCTGGGGAGGTTTATGGGTATTATTATCTCGTTGGCTATACTGTTGAGAAGAATTAGAGGAGAAGGATGACTGCTCTAGATTTTGTTTTCGAGATGGCTCATCTGTGGGTTTACGTTTAGTGCTGGGAAGTTCGGCCATTGCATTGGTATAGCGTTCGGCCTTATTGAGGATGTCCTCAAGTCTGACTGCGCCCTGTTCAGCCAAAAATCTACGGGTTTCGTTTGACAAAGTTGACTTTATCTGTTCCACAAGAACAAGTTCAAGTAGTCCCTTATATGTAAGATGTAGGTCAGATAATTCAATGCACTTTGTAAAATAGCCCTTGAGACGTGAAGAGAACTGCGGAAATGTTTCCGTGCTCTCTTTCCGGCTGTTTCTGAACATTTGCAGAAATTTTCGGGCGGTCATCTCAAACCGTTCCAGCAAGGCCTTTTTCAGCATGTCGTAATCATGTTGGTTGGTTCCCAGCTTTGTATATACGCCATAAGCAGTACTTTTTAATGACGTTGAGAGTTTAAGTGCCCAGCGGGAACTCTCTAACCCATACAGATTTGCGAGCCTCACGATTTTTTCTAGATAGCTGTCAATTTTCTCATTGGGACTAGGAAAGGACTCTAAAGCAAAAGACATCGCAGTTAATTGGGCTGATTGAGTGCTGGAGAGGTCCATTGACTGAGACTGGGGGGAAGACGGCTCTCCGTTATTCGAAGTAGAGGCGCCCCGACTCTCTAAAGCCTTAAGCGCCAGTTCATGCTGTCTTTCCCTCTCTCTCTCTCTTTCCCTGCGAGCTTTCATCTCTGCCTCAATTTTTTTGTTCTCTGCCTCAATTTTCTTGTTCTCTGCCTCAATTTTCTTCTGTTCCAATAGACGATCGTCCGCTTCTTTCTTCCTAGCTTCTGCCCTCTCTTCCGCTTCCTTTTTCCTATCTTCTGCCCTCTCTTCCGCTTCCTTTTTCTCTTTTTCTTCTCTCTGTTGGTCCGTGTCATATCTTTCAAGTTCTTTGTTGACAAACAGGTTCGCGGCTTCTCTTTCTAACCCTGAGTCCTTTGCCTCCTGTCTCAAAATGGATCTTATCCTAATTCTCTCTGCCATAATAAAAAGAACTGGATGCTTCTAAGACTAGAGAATAGAAGATGGAACAAGAAGGGGAAAAAACTCAAACTCGCTACGAGAAAAAAAACCACAATGTATAACTTTATTTGTGTTACCTCCTACCTGTACTGTGATAACTTATCGCTGCTATTATTGTCACTTAAGACTCTTAACGCAAGCGACTATGCCACTAAAAATGGTAAGTTACACTGGAAAAAATTTACTTTTGCTAAAAGTAGAGAAAATTTTATATTAAACAATTTAAAAGGAAAAAAAAAATGTTTCCCTAAACTTTTAATTCTCCATCACAAAACTCCGCCCCTGAAGTCAGTTTATGAGAAGAGACGTGTTAATTAGACTTTAAAAAGTCAGAACAAGGCGTCTTTAGCTAAGCTCAACTCTTTTTAACTTCAAAAAAACCTTTAGTGACTGTAAAACCAATCACGCAATCCCAGCAAATCTTATAAAGAAAAAATTTAATTATCTCTGCCAGAGGATAATTTAGCTAGCCGAATTTATGATTATCCATACTTTCTACTGCTGTGGAAAGAAAACAACCTGTAAATATGCTGTGTGGACGACCCAAATACTAAAAGGCGTTGTCTAGGGGTGTAATTAATTTTATTTCCCTAATTCACAAAGACAGATCATTCACACTCTATCTAGTTAGACCCAGACTTAGATCAGACTCAAAATATGTTTATCCCGGCTATGCGATTGCCTCAAATGTAGCTCAAGATCCCAGGACCAGCCCACAAATATTGTCGTAAATTTATTTTGAGAGAAAGAGTCTTAGAAATAGTGGTCCTGTTTAGAGTGAGGAATGATGGTGAAAAGCTCAGTGATAGAAAATGTAGAGAGTAAAATAGTTGCACCACAGAGTGCTTGAGGAGAGTAAGTACAGACTTAATTACGACAAATCGTTCCTCTCAATCTTCTCTTCACTCTCCTGGTCAAACAATTATTTGCCAGTTTCCAGACACACATATGCGCTCACACCGATTTGGTGCTTCAACACACAGACGCATGTGAATACAAACTATATTAAACAAATAGGGCAAATTTTGGGCTTTGGGTATTCCAACACAGTCAAATATAAATTTTGGATGTTTATTATCATTTAAAAAAAACAATCACAACAACTATCAATTGTTACAGAAAAATATCATAAGTACAGAAAATACAAATAACAAGGTTGGGGGGGGGGGGGGTGTGTGAAGAAGATTGGTATCGACTAAGCCCTTCCCGCTTGTATTAGACAAAGGTAAACCCAGTCCAAAGATAGATAGTTATCAGGAACATAGGTGATGTAACCAACAGTGAAGTTAATCACTCTGAAAGAGGTGTTACAATATTAGGTATGGGTGGTAGAAAAAATCCTGTTCTTCTCCCAATTGTTCTTCCCGTTACTAAGCAAATAATAATAAAAAAAAGGGGGGGGGGTTTAAACAGAGTTAACCAATTATCCCACTTAAAGTAACAATGCAGGGTATAGAGAAAAATGTATTACCCGGTAAGCAAGTTAACAAATGGTTTGCAAAAAGATTAAATTTCCTGTCATTCATGCACGCGCGTGAGGATCCACACTCATATACTCACACACACTTACCGATTGCAGCATCAGACAATCCATAGAATTATATAAACAGCAATTACACTCTTGACATGTGAAAATGTCTAGTACTTCGATGTCCCGCCCCAGATGTAGCGAGGTTTGCTTATAGCAAATATTCCCACTTATCGCCGGACTTGAAGCCTAAGAGTTCTTGTGCTTTATTATATAAAAAGGAGTCTATGGGATGGCACTGACACAATTCGACACAGGGGTGAAAATGAAGTGGTCTCTTTAATCTTCCGCTAGTGGTAAAATTCCTTCAATGCGTGATGATAGCAACTGACCGGTAAGTTTTATTAATCCAGTGAGGAAAAAACTAAGCCGTCACAGTTCAGGAAAATATGTACTCTCTCACAGTAGGGTGGTAAATAAAATATCGCTACTGGCACTGTCCAACTTCCAGTTTATCTTACAGATTTGTAATTTAATTTGATGATTGTTCCTTTAAATAGTCTTGGGTAGGCTTTCTTTCATGTAATTATGATTGCTAGGTCGCATCGGACCGCCACAAGATTAAATTTAAAAAAATGTTTCATCAAAATATCTGGAAGTTTTTAAGATGATTTCTTTATTGCTGGGATCTCAAAGGTTACGATCACTCTGTATGAAAGAAAAAGACATGTAATATACCGAACAATCAAATAACATTCTAAAGCGCGATGAATTTCCCGTTAAGACTATTTATATATATATTCGCGTATTTAATTATGTATTTAATAAAACACTGCGCGAGTTCTAATGGTTAAAACACACATCTATAAATATAGGACTTAACTAAATTTATTAATTATAAATTCCATCGCGACTTTAAAAGTTAATTTAAGCATTTAAGCATCTATTATCTTTTGAAATAATATAATAGATAAATCATTACATTTACAACTGAAACTATTGAGACGGTTTAATTTAATAGCTTTAAATTAACACAAAATCCAGTGAAATAGAATGAATGAACTAGACCACTGATCACTTTACACAATTATATTTTACCGTTTTGCGCAGAGTAGAATTCACTGCAAATATATATGAAAATCCAGGGGAAAATCTATAACAAGATTTCAAATATAGCTAGTGCTTCTGTCAAGGTCTGGCCAACGAGGGATAACATGCATTTCTTCATGGTGTGTATATATCTAACTCGAATGCAAGATGAGTGGGACGTGAGAAAATTTGACACCTTTTTAGATCTCAGGAGACTTTTGGGGATCCGACCGCCAGACTAAAGAGAGAAGCCGCCCATGGTCCTCGTATCTCCGCTCGCTGCTGCGATCGGTTCTGTGTTTAATACCGAGATGCGAAATACCGGCAGGAAACTTGCGTCGCTCGTTTCAGGGACCACTACTGCCCTTTGATAGCGCCGATAGTCTTTCCTGAGATCCCCCCAGTGTCTTTGATCGTGGTCGCTACTATCGTTTGATGCTGGCAACGCCCCCACTGGGCCGGCATTCTGGCCAAGTTAATGAAAATACCTGCATATGATTGCTCAAGAGATGTCCCTGGGCGTGATTTAGCCTCTCCTTAAATCAATGCGATGACCAGAATGTAAGGTAGATAAACTGTCCACATATTAATCAGCAAACGTGTTGACCATCTGTGTGGAACGGTTGCATAGCTAATGAGTCCAGGTGAAAAGAAAAATCCCGTTTGACGAAAAGTTACAATATTCGAGGGCACTGATGTTATCCAAAGGGGTCGTTACGAGGGGTCGTACCATATCATACAACACTTCAGGGTCACTTCAGGGTCAATGAGTTCGTCTGTCACAGTTCGTATCACTTCAGTTAGGTAAACAAAACGAGCCGTACTGATGACGTCTTCTAATTGTTCCTGGTTGGTCTTTTGTAGTAGTGTTTCCTTGTTAGGTACACAATCCATTGCAAAATCGGGTACTCTCTCGTGAGTTTAATAAGAACGTTGCCTGGTGTGGACAATGGGTTTTCAAATTTGAATACTTTCTCATTACTTGTGAAGTTTTCAGGCAACTGTTCGACAATAATTCTAGAAAGTCGAAATCCAACTCATTCGCCCCTCGTGACATCATCAACACCATCAATTCCATTTTTGTTCACTATAAAGTATGGCGCATCTTGCAGGCACCGTGCACCATGTCATTTATATCATCTTGCAGGCACCATGCACCATGACATTTATATTATCTTGCAAGCACCATGCACTATGACATTTATATTATCTTGCAGTGGTGGTGTCCGTGGACCAAAGGTTCCCATCCCAGTACAAACCTGATACTAGTCGCAGTTTACGACATGCCTGAGGGATCAGTAGTCACATGCTTTCTTTGCCTCGTCAGAAACTCTTCCTAAGTACACGATATAATACAAGATTGGGAACAGGCAATCATTCCAGATAAATGATACCACTACAATCATCAAGGTTACTACAGATAAAAGAATGAAGGAATCTATATATATAAAAACAGGATCTGGAAACCGCTTAGGTCTTTCGGGCACCAGCCTACATAGTGGAGCCCATAAAGTCTTCAGAATCATCATCATCAGCTGCCATCTCCGCAACGAAGGTCAGCTGCAATGGATCTCCAACGTCTTCTGTCTCTTGTCTTGATGCTGCACTCTTATAGACTCTTTCTTGTCTCTTGTCTTGATGCTGCACTCTTATAGACTCTTTCTTGTCTCTTGTCTTGATGCTGCACTCTGATAGACTCTTTCTTGTGTCTTGTCTTGATGCTGCACTCTTATAGACTCTTTTTTGTCTCTTGTCTTGATGCTGCACTCTGATAGACTCTTTCTTGTGTCTTGTCTTGATGCTGCACTCTTATAGACTCTTTTTTGTCTCTTGTCTTGATGCTGCACTCTGATAGACTCTTTCTTGTGTCTTGTCTTGATGCTGCACTCTGATAGACTCTTTCTTGTCTCTTGTCTTGATGCTGCACTCTGATAGACTCTTTCTTGTCTTGATGCTGCACTCTGATAGACTCTTTCTTGTCTCTTGTCTTGATGGTGCACTCTGATAGACTCTTTCTTGTCTCTTGTCTTGATGGTGCACTCTGATAGACTCTTTCTTGTCTCTTATCTTGATGTTGCACTCTGATAGACTCTTTCCTGTCCAAATCTTGATGTTATCTTTCCACTATAGCGCTGTCTTCCTATTGCATGTTTGCCTTCAACTCTGCCTTCTATTACGGTCTTCTGTAAGGTGTTATGCCTTTTTTTGTTGCCAAAATATTTTAGCTGCCTAATCTTGATCTCCTTCATTAGTTCTCTTTTCATTCCTAGGTTTTCTTCTTCTTCTTCTTTGATCCTTAGCCACCGACCGTCAAAGCAGTCAGTGGCCATTACGCCTGGTGGCGTCTTGTAGGGCAACAATAAATTGATTCCACTCTGCTCGGTCGGCGGCCATCCCTCGCACTGTGCCCCAACTCTGGTTCACCTTCTGCATCTCAGCCTCCACAGCCCTCCGCCAAGCCGTCCTTGGTCGGCCTCTCTCTCGTTTTCCCTCAGGGGTCCATAGCACAGCTGTTCCCGCGATGGCACCGGGGTCCCCCCTGAGGACATGGCCAACCCAGCCCCAGCGCCCGCCAGCCACGATGGCGCGCATGTCCTCCTGCCCGCTCTGAGCAAGCAGACCCCGGCCGGCGATGGCACTCGGCCAAAAGACTCGGAGAACTTCTCCTAGGCATGCCGTGCGAAAAGAGGACAAACCCGACACTTCCCTCTCTGCAACTCTCCAGCTCCCCGCGCCACAGAGAAGCACAGAAAGCACACAGCTCTGACATAATCCCAATTTTGTGCCTGCGCTGTACCGAGAGGACCCCCATATGTTGCCCAGACCAAAAAAAGGCTGCTCTTGCCCCGCCCATTCTGCCGCTAATGTCTCCGCCTGCCCTGCCGTCTGGTGCCACCACGCATCCCAGGCATGTGAAGGCATCTGTCCACCCCAGCAGCCGACTCCCCACCGACATGGGCCCAGGGTTGCTCACACCGAGCGCCAAGACCCCTGTCTTCCCCAGGTTGATGTCCAAGCCCATCTGCCGGCCACACCTATCAAGTCCATCCGTTTCCTCCTGGGCGTGCCGATGCGAATGCGCCAGCAGTGCAATGTCATCCGCATACCCCAGATCTCCCAACGTAGAAAATGCAGTCCATCCCACTCCTCCCGGACCGCCCTCCGCCGTCTGGCGCACCACCCAGTCCACGACTGTTAAAAACAGAGTGGCCGACAAGGGGCATCCCCGTCGCACTCCCGTCCTTACCCCAAAGGTCAGGTTGCTCTGCCCAATGCCACACGCAAAGTTGGCATAAAGGCCCTTTATGATTGACACCATGCAGCCTGGAACTCCACAAGCCCTCAGTATTTTCCATAAACTGTCCCTATGTACACTGTCAAAAGCCTTTTCAAAACCAACGAAATCAATGCGCAGCTGTCCTTGCCACCCCGAGCACTGCTCTACAATGCTCCCGAGGGTAAATATATGATCCACACATCCTCCGTTTCTTCTAAACCCTGCCTGCTCTCTCCTCAGGTTTTCTATGGCCTCTTTATTGTTTTCTTCTCTTTCCATGAGAATACCTTGCAGCTAATGTGCCGTTGTGTTATGAATTCTACGTGGATATGCAATTTTAATATCGCATGAAAATGAATTAATACTGATTTGGTATGAAATGTCTACAGCGTGTTGCTAAAATAAATCTTTATATGCTAAAGTACTCAGCTGGTTGAAAAAAACAACCAAAGACATACCATTTGTCTGCGTGCATAGAAACATGACCTGAAGTTCGACAGCTTCTGATCAGGCAGAATGTTATTTAGATGTTGCTTTTAAATAATGTAAACACACAAATAAATAAATAGGGGAAACTGAGGCCAGTCAATAGTAAATAATAATAAACGAAAATAGAAAACAGGCACGTGGTGTGCAATCTTAAGATAAAAGAAAGAGAAAAAAAAAGAAGGAAAGAAAGAAAGAAAAGAAAGAAAAAAGAAAGAAAGAAAAGTAATAGAAGTAACAGGCTCAGCGAGGAGTTTATAAATATTACTTTCGAGTTGTTTGATCATAAAAGCAACAACAACAACACGTCAGTGGTCGAAATCGTGTGTTTAAAATATAAATTAAAATGAATGAGTCTGTTTTTTTTTTTTTTTCTTTATTGGGATATCTTAACACTTATTAAATTTGCTGCTGTGGTTGAATTTCAAGTCTTGGTAACTACAAAACCATTCACAAATTCTTGACATGTAATAACTCAAGCTTAAACCCGTCCTCCAGAAAACATTATCGGATTTTCCAACAAACTGTGCGACATCGGTAGGTGGTTTAACCTGAAAGTTGACCTAACATATCTGCATATCGTACTGCGTATTTAGGGAAAATTACATTACACTGGCAAGGCCATATATCATTTCGTTTTCCCTACCCCGAGTATCAAAAGAATCTATTCTGGCAATATGTATATCATCTAGTATGTTTGCTAAATACATGCCCCCGCATACATTAATATGTGTTTTTATTTATTTTATTATTTATTTTTTAAGTCGGACTATGAGTTTTTTGCTACATAAAGAATCGAAGATCTTAAAAGTACCAACGCTCGCTATCTATCTATCTATCTATCTATCTATCTATCTATCTATCTATCTATCTATCTATCTATCTATCTATCTATCTATCTATCTATCTATCTATCTATCTATCTATCTATCTATCTATCTATCTATCTATCTGATAAGGTCTCTTTTTGGGAAGACAGACGTCATCATCAGTTGATAAACTCTTTTAATACAAGACCCTTGCCCTGAGCAAGAGACATGCTGAAAAATCTGAAGCTCACTCGAACATCACCAGAGTTAAATACTGTGTTGTTGTGTTGCTCGTGGTTTGAGTATGGAATGTCAACTTGACCTACGCAGTGGTGTGTAGACATAGATTGAGTGTATAATATGCGAATGATAAGAAGAGTTCGTGGTGTTGACAAATGTTCTTTTCTCACACTCATGTATGGCTGGAAGTCATCGACACCAACGACTGTGTACCTTTACTACAGTTTAATTGGACGTACACACTCGACAGCACAGATAGTGACAAATCACAGGTTGGCATAATACATCATGGTACAGTGGATAAATGGTCTTGCAATGTTACATGGGCACTCATGTAGAATAATAGTATAATGGACTGTCAGTAGCCAAGCACTCAGTATTGCCCATATATATATCATCTGAGTTTACTGACAAAGCACGTCAGATTATAAACAATATCCAAGATGGCTTCTAGACCTAACCTCGTCTAGTGAAGATTCCTTAACATAATGTCCAGCACAGATTTTTCCATATAATCAAATTGAACCGCTAGCAATGGGTTCTCATGTGTAGCAGTGATCTCTGGACTAATCAAGCGATAATACGGGCATCCCTTTTCTCTTCTTGAAAGTCACTAAATGTTTGGTTACAAGATGGCTTCTCTCGTGAGCTGTCACTCACGTTTGGATACAGATAATGAATCTGTCTTAAAGTTAGTCATTCATTAAATGTTTCATTGCTCTGTAGATTCTATCATGATACAATTGACTGCATTCTACAGGATATAGTGCTGCTAGGAATCAGAGTCGTTTTCCATCTAGTTAAATGCATCCTCTCAGATGTACAAATCATACCTATCGAAAAACGGTGGCTTCGTACGAGAGTTCAAAAGAGTATCTTTTATTACCTGCGTATCAGAAATATGATTCTGCCATTCCTTGGCAATAAGAATAAACACTGGGGTAAAGCATACACGATAGGTTTAGACGACTATCACTTTCCCCATAAATATAGAGATCACTTTTTCCGGCGACAAGCCGACATAGGAAAAACACAGCCCCCATCATCAGGGCGAAGCCAAAACACACCTCTCTAGCGACACATCCGCCGAACAGCCCTTTGACCTTTCTATGCACAAAAAGAACATATAGTTCGACTTAGATATGTAAAGATATACAGATATAAGACAGACTCGTCCTACTCCGACACACAATACACATAAATTCAGGCCATAGATATTCTGAAGCAAGAACAATCTATTACTACCCAAACAAAGAATAAATCGCAGTAAAACTGGATTCATCCGCGGAGTTCGATCGAAAGAGACGACACAACTTTCAAGGGAAGTAACTCAATAATGACTTTTCCTTAAGCACTAAAAAGTATCTATTTTGTTTACAAAATATTTGCGAACATAACAAGTATACCAATGTATAATATTGTAAGATATCAAAGACTGCACGTAACAGTCTTACCACACCTCCCGGGAAAAAAAATGGAACATTTTTTTTTTGAAATACATCTAGGAGCAACGTACAATAGGCTCACAACGCATGAATAATGCGCAGATGAAAATATCAGGAATAAATATAACGCCTAATATGAGGCTAAGTCGACTTATGGAGCGACTGGTGAGAATGTGTCTCATAAACTGAGAGAAATTATTTCTCTACAAGTATATTTTTCCAGGAAGGTGTCATCAAAGTATAATACAATTCTGGCAATTACACAATGCCTAAAAAATTCATATCATCATTTCGTATTAGATATCTTAAATTTATGATTTATGAAGAAAAATCATCAAAGCACAGCGGTGAATAAACATCAATGAACCGCTATGTAGTGATACAATCATTATATTATTAAATTACAAATGTGTATCTATCATGATATAGAAAAGGAACTACTATAGAACTAGACATATCAAGAAGTCTAAGCCCTAATAGTTATGTGGAATCATGTGGGCATCTTGACAGAATGTCTGCCATCACATTATCTGATCCACGAATAGCTCGCACAGAGAAATGAAAAGGTTGAAGAGCAATTGCATATCGAGTAGACCTCGAGCTCTTCAAATTCTTACTCTGTATAGCAGTAAGAGCTTTTTGGTCGGTTTCTACTATGAAATGTGCGCCTAGAAGGAATCTCTGTAGTTTGAGGATCGACCAAACCATAGCTAATAGCTCACGGTCTAAAACCGAATAATTCCTTTCTGCCGCATTAAGTTTTCTGGAAATATACATTACAGGATGCAGAGTTCCAGAGTACTCTTGCATTAGTGCCGCTCCAATCCCAGTGGATGAAGCGTCACTACGAAGAACGAATGTCTTATCTTTAGTGGGTAGCACTAAAATAGGTGGTGTTGAAAACAATGTTTTAATCTTATCCAGAGAGCATTGGCATTCCTGAGACCAGTGGACCACATTAGGCGAACCTTTCTTTAGAAGTGTTGAGAGAGGTGCCATGATAGAGGATAGATTCTGAATGAATCTGCCATAAAATTGAATAAGACCTAACAGACTTCTCACCTGTTTTTTAGTCTTAGGGATTGAGATGTTAAGTATCTTACTAGTATTATGGTCCTCTGTCTTTAGGAAACCATGACCAACTCGGTGGCCTAGGAAAGAAATTTCGCTAAAACCAATATAGGCTTTAGAGGGTTTCGCTGTCAGGTTGTGCTCACGCAAAGTAGACAGCAATTCATCTAACCCTGAATAGTGATCTTCCCAAGTATCGCTGAAAAGACAGATGTCGTCTAGATATGCAATGACATCTGACCGATAAGATAGGATTCGGCGCATCATGCGTACGAATGTAGCTGTTGCGTTCATAAGACCGAAAGGCATAAAATTCCATTGGAACAAACCTCTAGGTGTTGAAAAAGCCGTGAGAGGTTTGGCGCGTTCAGATAAAGGAACTTGCCAATATCCTTTAGACAAATCAAGTTTAGTGAAAAAATGAGATTTGGAGAGACGAGTAAGTAGCTCTTCCAGTAAAGGCATAGGTTCGGCATCGAACTTCGTTACTTGATTCAATTTTCGATAGTCAACGCAAAGACGTATGTTATTGTCTTTTTTACGAACAATAACCATCGGCGAAGAATATGCAGAGGTGGATGGTTCGATTATTTTCAAATCTATCATCTCATCCAACTCTTTCTCGACCTGTGCTTGAAAATGTATAGGTATAGGATAAGGTCTAACCCTAATAGGAGTATGGTCAGTTAGAACAATGTCATGTTCAATGACATGCGTTTGTCCAGGGATGTCAGTGAGTACATCCTGAAATGTTTGCAACATAGTTGAAACTTGTCGCTGTTCTCCTAGAGACAAATCAGGAGAGACAGTAACGTTCTTCCATGATTCACTAGAATGAAGTGGGATCATTGGAAGAGGAAGATTTACATCTGAAAAACTTGTTTCCTCATCCTGTATCACGGACAGTGATGAGTAATGACCATGTTGTACTGGAGAATTGTCCGTTGCTTGGAAATGGGTTGCAAATAATCCGGACGTTCATGGAATTCAGTAAGCATATTGATGTGGAAGGTTTTATGCTTCCCATCAATATCGACAATATAGTCGACATCGGAAATTTTCGATATTATATCGTACGGACCTTTCCAAGAAATAAGTAATCTGTTTTCCCTACAAGGTAGTAATACAAATGCTTTGTCACCAGGACAAAGTTGTCGTAAGCATCTCTTCTTATTGGCAAATTGCCTTGCCTTCTGTTTCGCAAATTCAGAAGAAGAAGTTGCTAATTTGCATGCTTCGATAATCTTTTGTCTCAACGCGATGACATATTCGTAGGATGACTTTGTGTCATCGTCAATATTGTCAGATGTTATGAGATCGTGAAGCAACGACATAGGGCCACGCGGACGCGCGCCAAAGACGAGTTCAAAGGGAGAAAATCCTGTATGTTCATTGGGTACCTCTCTGTAAGCGAAGAGGGCCGCAGGTAAAACTCTGTCCCAGTCTTGAGGATGATCCTCAGTTATCTTCCCTAGTAAGTTTTTAAGTGTTCTATTAAGGCGTTCGACCATACCATTAGACATTGGATGGTAGATACTACTTAAAGATCTATCTATCTGCAGAGTAGACATTACTTGAGACATGGTATCTGATATTAGTTGGGTGCCATGGTCTGACAATATCTCTCCGGGGAACCCCAGACGAGAAAATATAAGCCAAAGAGCATCTGCAATATCAGCAGTAGTAATGCTCTTCAGAGGAATAGCCTCTGGCCAACGTGTGCACATATCAACACACGTCAAGATAAACTGATGTCCTCTGGCAGACTTGATCTTAAATGGACCAATAATGTCTATGGCCATTTTTTGAAACGGCCGAATAGGAATGTCCGCCGCCTGAATGGGTGCAGCATGCCGTGGACCTTTGGATTTAACTTCCTGACATACTTTACAAGATCGACAATAAATCCGTATGTCCTTGTTTACCAATGGCCAAAAGAAAGCCGCAAGGACTCTTGACTTAGTACGGGAAAAACCCATGTGTCCAGCACACTGAGAGTCGTGAGCGTGCTGCAAAATTTTAACTCTCAAATTCTTGGGAACCAGGATTTGAGAATGACTTGACGTAATGGAGTCTTGAACCATACGTACAAGTACGCCTTTCTTCTTTGTAATCCACGATTTACGACTTGTGTCTTTATTCGGATCACCTTTAGTTGCAAGAATGAAGAATTTCTTCAGAGTGGGATCATCTTCTTGCTGTTTTATAAACGAGTCACGAGAAATTACCAAGGGATTATCTTGGTTATGCACTTCATTATCTTCAGTAGATGAAGTTTGAGGCATATTAAGAGCCTGAGCTCTAGTGACTACAGCGTTAGCAATCTGCATGTTTTGCCTTTCCCACGTGGAAATTTGTTGCGGAGTGCATTCTTTGACTCCATGAATGCGACCGATGATGAGGTCAGCGATCGGATTCGGAAGAAGACATGCGTGTACATCTCCTGTAAAGAAAGGAGTAGCAATCCTAATGATAGCAGTAGAGTATTTCTCTAATGTGCCGCCAAATGTTACACATTTGACTACTTGTCCAGTGGCACGGGAAGGATCTACGAGTGACTGCCTAACACCAATTGTGGTGCATCCAGAATCAAATAGCACAGAGACTGGATTGTTATTCACTAAACCCTTATGTAAGACAAGAGAACCTCTTCCATCATGCGCGACTGATGCCGGAAGAGCAGGAAGAGGATGGCCACAGCTTAAAGTAGACACTGTGGTTGGCTCAAATAACGTTTTGCATTGGGGGCACTGAGATGCTCTCCCAAAATCAAAAGCGGCACATGCCATATTACTAGCATCATTATTATCTTTACTCTGTTTATAGGCTTCATGGGACTCTTGTTGTGCAGAGTTTGCCTGAAAATGTGGTTTATGTCTTTTGTTTTGAGATCTACCTCGGTTATTATCACCTCTGTAGTTATTGTTACCTCTATTGTAACCCCTATTTGGGTTTGAGTCATAGTTCCCTTGGTTACCATTATCATATTCATTATAATGAGTATCTCTGTAATTATGATCTTGTTGACTCCAAGACGGATAACCCTGATAGTTTCTATAATTACTTCCTCTACGGAAATTCCTATAATTATGACCACCCCTGTGTCGAGAGCTATCAGCTCGTCTCCAGTTCTTTGAAGAAGAACCCTGAAATGATTGGTTACCTTGGTTTTGATAACTATTATGGTTACCTTTTTTATCAAATCTGTTTTGAGGTCCCTGAAATCTGTGTGAATAATTGGGATTGTATGGTGTTGCTGAAGCAACTGGCATACTCTCCTTAATCTTAGTGTTGCCAAAAGTCACGTCGGGGTGTGCAGTGACATATTGGGAACAATATTCTTCCATTTCTTTTAGAGATTTGGGTTTACGCTCATGTATAAATTCAAGGAAAGGTTTGTTCACACATGACATAATCTTATCTCTGAGCAACAAATCCATAAGTCCTTCATACGTTTTTTCTGTTTTGGAAAGCTCAATCCAACGATCAACTGTGAGACGTGCCTTTGCAGTGAATTCTGAGAATTCTACACCTGTCTCAGGCACCATCGTCTTAAATAAAAGGCGATAGCCTTCCTCACTTAGCTGATATTTTTTTATCAAAGCCGCCCTAATGACATCATAATTATCCTTATCTGCTTCTCCTACAAGGCATAATCTAGTCAAAGATTCACCTTTCAAGTTTTCTGCTAATTGATTAGCGTATTGTGATTTATCCACATTATGTGTACGACAAGAACGTTCAAATCTATCCAGCCAGAATGTAATATCGTCACTGGACTGATTGAACGGTGGAACCTTAACCTTGTAAGTAGAAGGTTTACCATTACCACTAGATGCCTGATTAACATTACTCATACTTGTCAATCTCAATTTCTCTAACTCAAATTCATGTTCTCTTATTGCTTTTTTTTCTTCAGCTTCTCTGTTTAATCTTATTTGTTCAGCATCACTGTCTAATCTTTTTTGTTCAGCAGCAGCTTCTCTTTCTAATTTTTTTTGTTCAGCTTCAAATCTCCTTTGCTCCACCTGCATCTGCAATTTCTTTTGTTCAGCAGCAGCCTCAGCTTCTCTTTCTAATCTTTTCTCTTCAGCCATAGCTTTTCTCTCTTCTGCAGCAGCTTTTCTCTCTTCTGCAGCTAATGCTTTGTCATATTGAGCAACCGTCCATTCTTCTAATTGTTGACCAGTTTTATCAAGGGATTTCCCTTGTGTAATGAAGTATTCTAATGTAGACATGATGTCTAACAATAATACTAATCACTTGAAACAATAATAATACCACAAGTTCTTAATGACTTGATTAATCAGTAAACTATCCCAATATCTGTGGGTCACAAGCCTTAATAAGGTCTTGTATAACAGTAATAATAATCAAGTACTGGTTTATACCATAATCCAAGTGCAGTGCACAGGCAATAGTGTCTTATGAAATATACCTATATAAAACATATGTCAACCAACAGAATACATAAAGTACAAATAGGACTGACAATACGAGAACGTTTGCAGAAATCAAATAAATCAAATAGGGAAATCAATGAAAATAATCACTGAATCTGCAAGGGATAACAACACAAATGACGTCACAGTATATGAATATAAATTGTGAATAGAACTGAAAGATAGAAAAGGGTAGACCAACAAATTACAAACAAATCAAAACAAAACTAAAGAACAAAGAAATATTACAAAAATAACAATAATTACAGTCTTCACAGCTAACACAAAAGCAACAGTTGTCGCAGCAAATTTTCAATCAAGAAAATTGCACCTATAGAAAACGCCCACAACGGACCCTCTATGACGTGGGATATTCTGTTGTGAGGACTCCGCCCAACCTAAACACAACCCGCTGACATAGAAACTAACATACTATACAACCAAATAACATGTAAACATAAATATATAAATTATGTGTATGATAGTATGTGTTGCGAAATAGGCTCAGTTTTACGGTAATGGCAAAGTTATTCTTATGAAAATAAACAAACTGCCACTTTATTCAATTAAACATTCTGGCCTTAAATATTAAAGTTCATATATAGAAAACAAGAAGATCCATCGATGAAAATAGGACTTCTTAGTTCAATAATACTGTCTTCCTGTTAATATTGACAAGAATTGATCCAACTGTTCTGTGAAACTCTGTAATGTCTAATGTACAAATGTCAACAACGCTGACCTACATACTGCATTCACTTGACAGGTCACGTGACGAAGTGTTGACAAAGAGCAAACCAATACTGCAAGTGTGTCGTATCAGCCACAGGAAACGGTCTGGTATCGGTAATCTGTTGACTTCTGAACTTCTGCGAGGTCAAACCCAGAAAGCTGGTCCACCATTTGATAAGGTCTCTTTTTGGGAAGACAGACGTCATCATCAGTTGATAAACTCTTTTAATACAAGACCCTTGCCCTGAGCAAGAGACATGCTGAAAAATCTGAAGCTCACTCGAACATCACCAGAGTTGAATACTGTGTTGTTGTGTTGCTCGTGGTTTGAGTATGGAATGTCAACTTGACCTACGCAGTGGTGTGTAGACATAGATTGAGTGTATAATATGCGAATGATAAGAAGAGTTCGTGGTGTTGACAAATGTTCTTTTCTCACACTCATGTATGGCTGGAAGTCATCGACACCAACGACTGTGTACCTTTACTACAGTTTAATTGGACGTACACACTCGACAGCACAGATAGTGACAAATCACAGGTTGGCATAATACATCATGGTACAGTGGATAAATGGTCTTGCAATGTTACATGGGCACTCATGTAGAATAATAGTATAATGGACTGTCAGTAGCCAAGCACTCAGTATTGCCCATATATATATCATCTGAGTTTACTGACAAAGCACGTCAGATTATAAACAATATCCAAGATGGCTTCTAGACCTAACCTCGTCTAGTGAAGATTCCTTAACATAATGTCCAGCACAGATTTTTCCATATAATCAAATTGAACCGCTAGCAATGGGTTCTCATGTGTAGCAGTGATCTCTGGACTAATCAAGCGATAATACGGGCATCCCTTTTCTCTTCTTGAAAGTCACTAAATGTTTGGTTACAAGATGGCTTCTCTCGTGAGCTGTCACTCACGTTTGGATACAGATAATGAATCTGTCTTAAAGTTAGTCATTCATTAAATGTTTCATTGCTCCGTAGATTCTATCATGATACAATTGACTGCATTCTACAGGATATAGTGCTGCTAGGAATCAGAGTCGTTTCCATCTAGTTAAATGCATCCTCTCAGATGTACAAATCATACCTATCGAAAAACGGTGGCTTCGTACGAGAGTTCAAAAGAGTATCTTTTATTACCTGCGTATCAGAAATATGATTCTGCCATTCCTTGGCAATAAGAATAAACACTGGGGTAAAGCATACACGATAGGTCTAGACGACTATCACTTTCCCCATAAATATAGAGATCACTTTTTCCGGCGACAAGCCGACATAGGAAAAACACAGCCCCCATCATCAGGGCGAAGCCAAAACACACCTCTCTAGCGACACATCCGCCGAACAGCCCTTTGACCTTTCTATGCACAAAAAGAACATATAGTTCGACTTAGATATGTAAAGATATACAGATATAAGACAGACTCGTCCTACTCCGACAAACAATACACATAAATTCAGGCCATAGATATTCTGAAGCAAGAACAATCTATTACTACCCAAACAAAGAATAAATCGCAGTAAAACTGGATTCATCCGCGGAGTTCGATCGAAAGTGACGACGCAACTTTCAAGGGAAGTAACTCAATAATGACTTTTCCTTAAGCACTAAAAAGTATCTATTTTGTTTACAAAATATTTGCGAACATAACAAGTATACCAATGTATAATATTGTAAGATATCAAAGACTGCACGTAACACTATCTATCTATCTATCTATCTATCTATCTATCTATCTATCTATCTATCTATCTATCTATCTATCTATCTATCTATCTATCTATCTATCTATCATCTATCTATCTATCTATCTATCTATCTATCTATCTATCTATCTATCTATCTATCTATCTATCCTTTTGCCCATCTATCTATTTGTAAATAAATAAGTTAATTAATTTAAAATATGTATATTGAATTGATGCCACGTTCTTGTATCGACAATTAAATATATTATTTGGACATAAGGACACTAAATATTCTAATTATAACCTATCAGAGGTTGAACAGAGTGCTTTGTTATTATTTAAAAAACAGATGTATATCGCATTTGCCGGCCTATAAGACGCATGGGCGTATAGAACGCACATCTTTTTCCATGGACATTTTTTGAAAAAAATTAACTTTAGTACATCTCATCATTGTAATGACGCTCAATGTGAGCAACCCTGAGCCCATATCAGTAAGGAATCAGCAATTGGTACAGACAGATACCTTCACATACCTAGGAAGCATAGTAACACCAGACGGTGGGGCAGGCAAAGACATCAACATCAGAATGAATAAGGCAAGAACAGCCTTCTTTAGCCTAAATAACATCTGGAAGTCCTCCCAATACAGCACAAGCACAAAATTAAGATTATACCAGAGCTGCGTGCTTTCTGTGCTTCTCTATGGTGCGGAATGCTGGAGAGTCACAGAGAAGGAAATGTCAAAATTGTCCTCTTTTCACACAACGTGCCTAAGAAAAATTCACCGCATTTTTTGGCCGAATACCATCACCAACCAAGATCTGCTTACTCGTAGCAAGCAAGAGGACATGCACACCAATCATAGCTGGCAGACGCTGGAGCTGGGTTGGTCATGTCCTCAGAAGAGACCCCGATGCCATCACAAGAACAGCTATGCTTTGGACCCCTGAAGGAAAGCGAAAGAGAGGCCGACCAAAAACAACTTGGCGGAGGACTGTGGAGGCTGAGATGCAAAGAATGAACCAGAGTTGGGGCACTGTACGAAGGATGGCCACCGACCGTGCAAAGTGGAATCAATTTGTTGTTGCTCTACAAGACGCCACTAGGCGTGATGGCCACTGACTGCTTTGACGGTCGGTGGTTAAGGATCGAAGAAGAAGAAGAAGAAGAAGACATCTCATCATACATTTATTGAAAACAAGTGAAGAAATTTTCAGGGAATCGGTATGTAAAAAGAAAATTATCTATCGAGGATAAAAATGTAGAATTACATTAAAGGTGTTAATTTTCATCTTCAAAACCCAGAAAATCATCATCTTCAGAGCAAGACAAACCATCTTTTGTATCTCTTCTGTATCAGAAACCGGAGTCATCACCAAACAATAAATTATCTACAGTACCGTCAAGAGTATTACTAATGCCACATTTCTAAATTTGAATGGAAATTTCAGCTTTCGGTATATAAGGCGCACACCGTTTTTGAGAACAATGTTTAGGGGGAAAAGTGCGTCATACAGGTCGGCAAATACGGTATATATATGAGTGTGTGTGTGTGCGTGTATATATATATATATTATAAATATATATATATATATATATATATATATATATATATATATATATATATATATGAATGTGTGGGTATAGTGTGCGTGGGACCGAAGACGCAGTAACAGTGATAAATGTAGTCAGCGACCCATAGCTTGATTGCTTACGTCAGTGTTAGCGAACCAGAGCTGACCAAGACCCTACTCCACCTCCAAGTGGTGGTCTTGGAAACAGGCTGCATCACTGCAGTCTGGCTGAGAGAGTAGGGATCGAAGAGGGAAGGCTAACCCGGTCCCAAAAATGCCATGCTGAAACCGGATGTGTCGGACCGAAAGGCGCAAAAATCGCAGCTTTGCTGTAAACGGCGACACAATGTAACAAACGTCCTTTTCAGGACGAACGCAGAAGAAGAAGTAGTATGGTGTGCGTACATGTATGTATTATGAAATAAATTTGATTATTCACGGCAGAAGCGCTTACTTACTTAGTCGTTCCTCTTCTACCGTGAGGTGTAGAGATTTGGAAGAGAGAGCGCCATACTATCCTATCGGCTGTCTTCCTCCTGGCCTGGTTCCATTCTAGTCCTCGGTCCTTCAAAGATTGTCTAATATTGTCCTCCCAGCGGACTCTGGATCGTCCTGGAGGTCTGGATCCCTGGCTCTTAGTTTCCCATGCTTGTCGTGGTAGCCAATCTTCTCCCATTCTGCAGATATGGCCAAACCATCTTAGTTGTGACAGTTCTACTTGGGTCTGCAGGGATTTGGGTTTTTAGGCCTTGACGTATCGTCTGGTTGCGGACCATGTCGGCAGAAACGCAAAGAGATAAATATCTATGTTCTTCCCTCTAAATACAGTGTTTGTTTATTTGTTCTTACATTTATCGTCTCTCTCGGCATCTTCTTCGTCATTCTTATAAATATTACAATTATAGGACGTATGTGTTGTTGTTGTTGTTGTGGTTTTTTTTTTTTTTTCTCAGGAAAACATCTGATTAAGCAAAGCCTTTTATCTTCAACTGACCAGATATTACTAACGTCACCATGAGAACGCTGTTATCAAGAGTAGCAAGCAGGAACTCGTGATCCCCGGATAAGAAGCGACAGATTAATCCATGAGGCAGTTAAGTGTAATAAGCAAATAGATACCTTTGCACAGTGGTTCCCAAACGGCGTGGTTCGCCACACTGGAGAGGCGCGAGAAGATGGCAGGTGTGGTGGGAAGATTCAAAGACAATCAAGGATTTAGAGACATTTTCAAAAAAATGTATATGCCAAAAATAAATATGAAGGTCATTTTCTTATTTATTTTGTTACATGTGATATTATGTGGGACATATATGCATAGCAACCCATAGAATTTTCCAGAAATATTCAGATTTTACTCAGTTATATAATTTACTTTATATCAAGTAGATACAGTTTTCCAAGAAATTATTGGTGTGACAGGGATTTTT
>JAMPIV010005836.1:70000-232500 GCA_024509875.1 Oreohelix idahoensis
TTGTCTGGGCGAAGCAAAACACGTAAGCGACCATAGCAAAACATTACGGAAACTTTACAGGTAATGGGTGTGGTGGGTTTGATGTTCATACAGTTTGTTGTTAAGAAATCTTAGTGTACTGAATGAGGTCAGCTGTGAAGGTCCCTGAATATCATAAATATTAGAGTAAATTTCCAGGGCACCTTTCTACTACCACCACTATGATCTCATTCAGACTTATTCTAGATAGACTGAAAGATGACTACGTTTGGTGTCTAGGGTTATGAAATGTTAGTGTAAGGTTGCATTAACCAACTAAACATATAAACAATTACACAATTATTTTATTATCTAATACAACACAACAGTACCACGACAATCACATACGAACCACACTTTAAAAGACTATCTTTAGTAAGTCAGTGGTTGAAAGTTTGGTAAAGTTAATGTTTTTTTCAATTTATTGTCCTGAATCTAATTTATTTGGAATCAGGACTGTCAATCAAAAGTGAAATCATAGAAATTATTTACATCAATCAATTTATACAATGGATCTTCTGTCCATAATACACATATTATTATTATATAAGGGTGTAGTGTATTTTCTAACTGAGGTGACTTCTAGTATACACTGGTAGATTGTTTATTATCATCATCTCTGCATGTTGTTTGTAAGTTTTTGTGGACACTGATGGAATGTTTGTATCACTATTCCCAGTCTCTTATGTTAATATAATGTTAGTTGAGCGATCAGGTGCCGAAACATGCACCTATCTTTGTAATATGATGTAGGAATCTTCCTGCACTTCGCTGAACGACAACCTTCAGCTCCCACTTCTTCAAGAATATGGTGGTTTACAGTTGTCTCCGAAAAAGGCAAGACTGTGGCATGAATATATCGGCCCACTGTAGTCTGGCACCAGTTATTGACAGCAACCAAAACCCTCTGAAATCAGAAGGATATGCCTCCTTTGTAATCAACAGCCTACAATAATAATCAACAACCAGTACAGGCACATTACAAACAAACATGCAAGATCAGCTCTTTACGACAATCCCTTTCACCAGTTTCTTTTGATGTGACCAGGTATACCAGTATTCCTCTCCCCTAATAGTTACAACGCCTCTGCAATTCCAACAATAATCTGTTGTCCATACAATAGGATAGGTATTATGCTCCTGATGATAATCCTATATAATTTAGTTGGTCTACACCTCTCTGATAGTCTTTCATATGCTGGATCAATCTCTAGACTCTGTTTTGAGTCTGCCATAGACTCACTTACTTACAGTCGTATGTTAGTATCTCACATTCAAATTTTATATTAAATAAAATGTTAAGAAAATCAATCTTACCACAGATGCAAGGAAATAACACAAGTAAACGATGACTAGGCAATAGAATATGGCACATTTTCGATCTGCCCTATGTCCAGGCTTTTCCTATGTTAGAAAATTTATCCGCCTGCTCTCATCGATCTTGCTTTACACAAAATTTACTTGAAATGGCAGTGAACAGTCCCCGTTTCGTACCAATATCTACTGCTTTGTCCAATGGGACCATGCTTACATTTATTTTTGAATCTATCGTTTCAAATAACAAATCCCAATATGTTTCCAAGGCAAATATATTTTTAGTTTTAGGTCAACCAATCATACTTCGCCTTCCTTCAAAATCCACCCAATCAGATATCCCGTACCTTTTAACCTCATTTACCCAAAGTCGTTTTTTTCAAAACATGCCATAAAAAATTATAAGCAGGAATGATCTTTACTTGACAGTCTGGTCGGATCCACTATAGTATTATGGCTATAATTAGTTAATTAATGGACTATTTGCGTAACTATTACCATATTCTTTGTCAACAAGTCCTAAGGTACACGAATATACAATTTATATGGGACTAGTTGGCTTGGTTCAGAAGTACACAGTTTTTTTTTTCTAAGTTAATGTTTTTTATTTTTAGCCTACTACACGTTCAATTCTTTTCCATGTGCTGTGTTCTCTATTTACGTGATAATTACGTCCTTTGAAATAAGAGCTAAGGTTGTTTTTGTGACACGAGTTGTCTACATGTTCTAACTTTTTCCTCGTATTTTGGGGAAACCCCTAAGGCAAGGCTTGACCCTGTGCTGGTATTGGCTTTTAGTTTAAAATCAATGCGAAACGAATTAGCATTTCATCTATCTTTTCCCCTCCTCGTTCCACAATGCATTTTAGGCACATATTTTCTTAGAACTAGGAAAAGTGATTATGTCAAGGACGAATTTGAAAAATTGGGTACCGTTTTGTTCGGCTATTCGTTAGCAAATAATAATCTGAAGGCGTAGGCGATACCAACAGTTCTAGCAGAAAATTCTTTTATACTTTCTTATTTTGCCTTTATGCCCTATATTGTTATATATTAATTTAGATATTGTATTTAGAAATTCACTACAATGGGGACGGGTTGTCTGACTAAAGTAAGACGAACGAAACTTCACATGACATCAGAAGAGAACACGGAAATCGCCAGCGGCCATTCAGACACGATAAATCCCAACGAAATTGGTCTTTCAGTACTGCTAAGAGATAGCATTCCGCCAGACCAACTTGTTTCTATATTTCACGAGGAAGAGGCAGGACATGAAGTCAGTGATTTCTTTATATGGAAACCAAGGTTAGTGTACTATAGTTTGTAAATCATTAATATACATCCATTCTAATTCTTGAAATCTATATACATATTTTCCATAAACATAACACTGTAAATACCAGTCACTTTTTACCATAATAATATACTGTACATTAGTAAGTACATGTTGCAATAAACACCGTACAGAGAATTATTATATTTATAAGATTGCACAGTTTCCAGTAACTATAACGAGGTAAATACTAGACACTTTTCCATTACTCCTTACATTACAAGTTATCCAAGTTCTACAAAAACAAGTACCCCAACCACAGTCAACAGTCTGATCAACCCAACCGTTCTTTATGGCACCGCAGCCAGCGAGGACAAGGTGAGAAAGGGAAAACCCCTGCGCACGGGACTAATGATCAGGGCGAGCACACTGAGCCTAAACGCATCGGATGCTTGCTAACAGTCTCGGAAGGCGGAATTATTGACAGTGATTCCCAACCTGAGGGAGAGAGTCCCTCAACGCGAGGTACTGTTATTTTGAACGGTTCTAAAACTTTTTGGTTTATTTGACATGGGGCTTTCTTTTGATTGCATTGTTGCCAGACACCTGGTTAAACCCGGTCAAGAGACAAGAGAGACCGTCCAACTTTGTGGAGTTTCTAAGAGTGATGCACCTACAGCGCTTCCCATCGCACTGGTGGAAATCCACTCTGAGTTTGTCAGGGGCGAGATCAAAGCGGCTGTTATGGATGACCCGATCTACCCAGTCATACTTGGCGGTAGATACGTGTTTATTGGGAAACCGGAAGAGCCGATTGTGGCAGCAGTAACTACAAGAGGGCAAACCAAGAAGGAACGGGAGCCTGCGCAAAATTTGTTACCTATGGAACTTAAAGAAGCGCAACAAAAGGACCCTACTTTGGCACCCTGCTTTAGGAAACTGCCCATGGCTAAGGAACCCAGACAGCACTGGGAAATTTTTTCTAAGGATGGCGTACTTTATCGCAGAACGGGCAAGCCTGACCAAGGTTACAACCAGCTCCTATTACCGAAACAGTGCAGAAGACAAATCCTAGAAATGGGGCACTCTCTTCCCTTCAGCGGACATATGGGACAGAACGCCACAAACCAACGGAAAACTACTCATTATTGGTGGCCGGGAGTAAATACTGATATTATCAGGTATGTCAAATCCTGTTCCAAGTGCCAACGTGTACCACCCAAGCAACGGACACCCCCAGTCCACATGGGTGAAATGCCAATAATGGGAACTCCATTTGAACGGGTAGTGGTCGACATTTTAGGACCCTTCGAAAGGACTAAAAGAAGGCACAGGTTTATCCTGACCTTAGTCGACACATGCACTTTATGGGCAGAAGCTATCCTGCTAACATGCGCAGATGCCAAGCATGTCGCAGAAGCCCTCGTGCAGATTTTCACTCGGTTGGGATTCCCTCAGCAAGTGTTGATGGATAACGTATCTCCATACCGAAACCTGTTGATGGATGAGATCGTTAAGATCTTCAGGAACCAATACATCTACATTAAGCCTTATACTCCGGCCGGAAATGCGCTCATGGAACGTGTTAATGGAAACCTCAACATGATGTTAAGTAAACAAGCACATGTGAAACCTGAAGATTGGGATCTTTGTATTCCTGCAGCTTTATTTAGCTACAGAGAATCTCCTCATACTTCCACAGGATTTCCGCCAGCAACGCTTTTATTCGGCACACCTATTAAGGGGCCGCTTGACGCCTTACTTTGGTCGCTGCCAGACCAGAAGACGGATGAGACAGTTGTCTCAGCAAGTAAATATGTGTCGGTTTTAAAGGAAAGGTTGAAACTAGGATGGGATCTAGCAACGACCAACTTTAAGCGAGCACGCACAAAGCACGCTAACCGATACAGGAAAGTCGCGAAAGAAAGAGAACTGGAAGCAGGAGAGAAAGTTTTGGTGTTACTCCCTAACGGGAACAATAAACTGAGGATCGGATGACAAGGACCGTTTACCGTCCTGAAAAAGATTTCTAAGGCTAACTACCAGAACTCTATTCAAGGAAAGGAGAAGGTTTTCCATTTAAATCTGTTAAAGAAATTCTTGGAAAGACCGGGGCCGACCTCCGAACATCTCCTGACGGTCGCCAAAATTGACGAAGATGACGATAGTGGCTGGAAAATTCCACTGCACACACACGAAATCTTTCAAAAATGTCAAAAGCGGCGACGGTCTTTCAAGCGCGCACGGAAGAACTTCCAGAGAAAGGAAACTTTGGGAGTAGACTTGAGTAGGAATTGGAGAGAGACGGAGGGGGGAGATGAGAGGGAAGAGGACAGACACCTTGAAGCTATGGATATAGGAAATTTATTTCCATAACGTAAACATGGAGTGCTTCCATATCTTAAAGGGGGGACGTTCTGTCGCATAGAGATTTATAATCAATAAATTTTCTATATTTTTTCTTTTCTACCCGTGCCCTCTACTTTATTATCGCTCTTTTATCCTTTTCCTGGGGGTTTTTCGCATTCGTTCGTTTGCGACAAATATTATTTTCCCATTCTGACTTTGCCGTTTCTTTTCTCATACTGGTAACGCATTGTATTGCATAATCGTGTCAGTCCCTGGACGAGACGAAATACTGTGAAATTCGTCTCGATAGACATGGGATGGCAGACATATCGTCTAATATTTTCATCTGACACTGCGCTCTACGGTTAAGTTTCTCGGTGTTAGGTGTGAGTAGGCACCAAATCTGCTGCGCTCAGAAATGAGAGTAGTCGGGGGAGGTGTCGAAGACGCGTTGTGGCAGTTATGGCCTGCGTCTTAGTTAAGTGTTAAGAGAGGAGAGGGGAAGACGTGGGTTTGCGAAATAACGTGGGATCCTTTGTCTGTTTAAGATATATCTACCCCGGAGTGGAAACTTGATTTCATTCAATCTCCAAGTTGCAGTAGACGTGATCGCTTCGTTCTAGATACTTATATTTATAAGTGAAACTCTTTATTTCGTTGTGATACTCGTAGTTCTGGTTGGAGGTAATATAATATATCTAGTATTTTGTGAATGATTTAAGTGTTAAATCGCCTATTATATTTTACTAGTTTCTTTTGTGTAGAAGAAAGTAATTTATAAGTCTGCTATATTCTCTAGTGACGTGTTTCAGTGGAAAGCAGAATAAATTATTACTAGTATACTGGCTAGAGATCTGACTGTAGACAAAGACATCAATAAGCTAGTTGATGAATTCAGCAGATGCATATTACAGGCTGCTCGTGAAACAATACCTAGAGGGGCTCGTAAGCACTACAAACCATATTGGAATAGTGAACTAGAGCAGCTGCACAACGACGTGGAAACATCTCGAAAGCAGGCAGAGACCAGTCCATGCCAAGAACACCACAATAACTACCAGCAAGCTAAGGCCAAATTTCAAAGGGCCAAGTTGCAGGCCAGGCGAAGAAGCTGGAAGGAGAAAACAGAGTCCTTGAACTTTGAAAGAGATACGAGGAAACTGTGGAAGCTGGTAAAGCAACTTAACGATGAAGGTACAGAGAGAAACTCAAGGATTGCTCTGTACAAAGATGGAAACATCCTCATGGGAAAACAGGCAGCTGATCACTTTGCAGACTCCTTTGCTAAAGACAACAACATCGAAGTTAGCCCAGAGAAGCAACAGGAGACTCGTGAGAAACAACACGCAGGACGAGATGGAACCATACCTGAAGTTATGGAGGCACCAATCACATTCAGAGAACTGGAGCTTGCAATATCCAAATTGAAAATGAGAAAGTCGCCAGGAGTTGATGGAGTGTCCAATGAAATGATTAAGAACTTGGGAACCGCAGCAAAAACAAAGCTGCTGCAGATCTTCAATATCTGTTGGAACTCAGGCAGAGTTCCACAGACCTGGAGGGAAGCAATCATGATACCACTCCTAAAACCAGGAAAAGACAGTTCCACTGCCTCCAGCTACAGACCAATCAGCCTTACAAGCTGCCTCTGCAAAACAATGGAACGTATCATCAACCTCAGGCTACAGTGGTACCTTGAAAGTGAAAACCTTCTTGTACCACAGCAGGCGGGCTTTAGGCAGTGTTATTCCACCGAAGATCAGGCAACTTACCTTTCCCAAGAGATTGAGGATGCATTCCAAGATAAGAAACTGGTACTAGCAGCATGGATAGATCTAAGAAAAGCATTTGACAAGGTTTGGAAAGAAGGGCTTCTGAAGAAACTGAGAAATTGTAGAGTGAATGGTAAGATGTACAAATGGGTGAAAGCATACTTGCATAACAGAAGAGCCCGAGTACAACTAGATGGCCTCAAGAGTAAGAAAATTCTACTGCGTCATGGCGTCCCTCAGGGAGGGGTTCTGTCCCCCACACTTTTCCTAGTCTACATCAATGACCTGGTTGCTGAACTACCACATGGAATGAAAGTGGCAATGTACGCTGATGACCTGGTAATATGGTGCACAGATGAGCATGCAACAGTGGCCACCAAACTGCTACAAAGAGCTATAGATGCCTTAACCTCATGGGCAAATAGATGGTGTGTCAGCATCAACACAGACAAGTGCAGCACTACGCTCTTCACCCTCTCTCCCAAACAAAAAGCTGGTGTCATCAAGATAAACAAAGAGCTCCTGAGAGAAGATAAACAACCCACCTATCTCGGAGTTACATTCGATGATAGGCTGACATGGAAGCAGCACATCAACAAGGCAGCAACAAAGGCCAGGAGGAAGCTAGCCATCCTGAGAAAACTAAGTGGAACCACATGGGGAGCCAGCGGGAAAATACTTAGTAAAGTTTACCAGCAGGGCATACGACCACACCTGGAATATGGGTCAGCTGCGTGGTGTCCAGCATCAAACACCACATTACAAGAGCTAGATAAGGTGCAAAACCAGGCGCTTAGGGTCATCACGGGGGCAATGAAATCAACGCCTATAGTGGAGATGGAGAAAATGGGGAGGATACAAGCACTGAGAGAACGCAGAGACACGAAAGTGCTAACACAGGCAGAAAAGTTCCTCTGTATGCCGAGCCATCCAATGAAGGACAGATTCCAAAACCTAGCAATGGGGCGACTGAAAAGAAGCAGCTTTATCCACCAGGCCAAACGATTTCGTAGACAAACCTCAGACCTGCCTGAAGTTAACAGCCCTCTAAAGTCTGTGCCAGAACAAACCCCTTGGAGAGAGGAGCATGGACTACCAGTACATATCCACACAAAAGTGAAAGGAATATTCGACAGGGATGAACAGAACAGCGTGCAACGTAGGACAGTCACTCTCAGTTTCCTGGATGATAAATACCCACAGGACCTCTGGGTCCGAGTATACACGGATGGGTCAGCACAGAATGCAGTAAAGAATGGAGGAGCAGGAGTGTACATAGAATACCCAAACAACACTAGGGATACGGTCAGAGTACCAACGGGGAAATTCTGTAACAACTATGATGCAGAAGTCCAGGCAATCAAGGTGGCAACTGAGAAACTACTGAACACCAATCTCGGTCCACAGCCTGTAGTATTCCTGACAGATGCAAGATCAGCACTCCAAGCACTTCAGTCCAGAAAATTGCCAGTTATACAGGCCCTACTTTCTGAACTGTGCAACCAGCGCAGGGTCGCCATGCAGTGGATACCGTCTCATTGTGGAATACCAGGAAACGAGAGAGCAGACGGACTGGCTAAAGAAGGTGCTGCAGACGAACAACCGGATGTACCAGTAACGTACCATCAGAAGAAAAAGATGATCAAATCTATCAGAAAGCCACCAACATCAACGCAGGATGACTACCAAGCTATGAACAGATCAGAACAAATAGTCATTCTGCGCCTCAGAACAGGACACAACCGCCTCCGCAGCCACATGTATACAAAATTCAAGATTGGCAATTCAGCCATGTGTACATGTGGACAGGCACCCCAGACAGCGGAGCACGTACTGCAAGATTGCCCCGAATATGATATATTGAGGCAAACCCACTGGCCCAGAGAAACAACACTGGAAGCAAAACTATATGGACCCCTGTATGAACTACAAAAGACAGTGAAGTTTATACAAGAAACAACATTGCAGATATAGACAATATATTTCAAGCGAACGAAAGAAGAAGAAGAAGAAGAAGAAATTATAATTTCTAGCTTAAACTCATGCAGCTATAAATAAATTTAATTTGACTGCTAAATACTCAGTCGAGAATATTTTAAAACTAACTTATAACTGCACTGATTCATCATTGAGTATTGACGAAATACGTATGTATTTCTAATTCATGATGATTGATTTTATGAATTATACCTTATTTCACGGGAGTTTTGAACGATAAGTCAAGCTCTCCGCTTGCAGTTTATAATGTAACTTATAACCGAGTACATAGTATGTATAAGTATTTTATATGTTGTTTGTTCTTTATTCAGTGAAAACTGAGGTAGCCAAACTCTACCAGCGTTTTGTACGGAGAAATATCTGTGAAGAACAAAAACATTTTTTCTTAAAGACGTGGGTGTATACAGTAAAACCTGTCTAGATTGCATTGGCATCCAGAACGACAGAGTACCCAGTACATAAACTGTTTTTTTTTCAAGATTTAATGAAGTAACGGGCCCATCGAGCCTGATTTAATTCTTCCAGAGAAAAGCCTCAAGTACATTTTCAGCCCTTGTGGCAAGCAAAATATTAATATCAGAAACATACCGACGGAGTTTTGACTAGTGGTGGTGTGACCAAATAAAGTCCTATACTGAGAGAAGGCAGTTACCTGACAGTCCTAGTTACTAGAAACCTAAGCTATTGACACTGTGCGCGCTGTTAACGTTCGTGCCTGGACAATTTTAATGTGACAGAACCAGATATCCTAAATTAAGTATAACCAAGAAAATGTTCCCTGAAGTAGTGAATTCAACCCGTCTTTTGGAACTGGGGTTCTCTTGGCCAAGACTACCATTGGAGAGTCTGTATGTGCATGTCCTAAAAATTGTGTTTCCAGAAGTTGCTACCAAAGCTGTAAGTACGAATGAAAGCACGTGATCACGGCTGACTGAATAGAGTGAATGCAGGACTGAGTGGTTACTTTATTGTTGTATTTTGGCACCCATTTTGCTGTCTTAAATTTCTTTATGCAAGTTTGTTTTGTTGCTAACAATATTGTTCCTTAGGATAGATTAGAGTATCCAAGTCTGTTCATACCTTTAAAGGGAAATCTTTGACTAAATCATATGTATTCGTGACTCTTTGGGGCTATCACTTTTCTTCTAACTGTGGGCTATACATCGAGGGAAAGGATCCTACCAATGGGTCTATCATTCTTGTAGCATTTCATTGACTTTATGACTATTTGTATATGTTTTGATGTAATTTTATATGTTGTGATGGAAGTTTATTATGATAATTAAACTTCACATTAACTTATTCCAGTGTGTCGGTCAGTTCGTTCCCAATTATCTATATTTCACCTCTGTGTGTCTACTGTAGTCACTTATGTGTGTGTATGGGAGGTATATGTATACTACTATATATACTACTCGTCAAAAGTCAAGGGCCACTTAGAAAAACCTTGGTTGAAACCATAAAACAAATCTGATATAAACGTAATTGGCATCAGTCAAAACGGCATTTATTGAATACCACATTGACATGTCACGTAAAGAAATGGAAACACACATTCAAACGCAATGAAGCTGTGAAGTGTGTCGCCCACCTTTTCATAAGTCACACAATAGATATTGGACAAATAGACATTTCAAAATCGGGTATTACCACCGTTTGCAGCAAGGCATTCAGGACAGCGTAGACGCATCGAGTCCACAAGGGTCCGAAGAGTATCCTGACAGCTTGCCATTCCTGAAGCAGAAATGCAGTCAGCTGTGCAACATCTATTGGCAGGGGGTGATTTGTTGACATTCTTCGACCAAGGACATCCCAGAGGTGCTCAATCGGAGAAAGGTCAGGTGAATGAGCTGGCCACGCCATCCTGATGATCCCATGTTGCTGAATAAACTCATTCACCACACGAGCTCGATGGGGTCGAGCGTTATCATCTTGGAAGATGGCATTACCACCTATGGCCTCCAGAGCAGGCTGAACAATTGGTCTCATGATTTCGTTCTGGAATCTTGGACCGGTCACGTTGCCTTGGATGATGTAGAGTGGGATCCTGCCGTGTCTGTAGAAGCCTCCCCAGGCCATGACTGAACCCCTACCATAACGATCCGCCTCTCGAATTTTGTCATCAGTAAATCGCTCTCCTGGTCGTCTCCAAACTCGAATCCTGCCATCATTGAATGACATAGTGAAGCGAGATTCATCAGTAAAGAGAACTTGACTCCATTGTTGCCTTGTCCATCGGATGTGCTCGCGACACCAAGCAACACGGGCTGTGCGATGAGCAGGAGTAAGAAAGATTCTGACTGCAGGACGTCGAGCAGCCAGTCCAAATTCATGTAAACGTCTGCGAATGGTGCTTTGACTGACATTAACGTTTACAGTTTGTCTCAGCTGACATCTTAGAGTGGAACATGTCACTGTTCGATGGCGCAGGGCTGACAACAAGAGGTACCGGTCATCATGTCTATTGGTGCATCTAGGGCGACCTGGCCGGTGGCGATCCTGCACACTTCCTGTGGCCTGAAATCTTTCCAAAATTCTTTGGATAGTAGAGTTTTACCACTGCAAGCCGTCTAGCAACCTCATGGACAGATAAACCACTTTCAACCCACGCTTTAGCCCTCATTCTTTGAAAGGTGTCAAGACTTCTTCTTGGTGGCATGGTTTTTTTCAGGTGATGAAACTACCCTAAGTCTGCTGATTTTAAAACATATTAAGAGTGAACTCTGTTCACGAAAAGTCGCAATTGCACGTGGAATGTCAATCAGCAAGATTACTTCACCTGTTTGGTTGTACGGAAGTTTGAAAAAACAGATTAAAAATGTGAATTTATGGTCAGCAAACCAAATTGCACGTGATCACCATGGTTGTCGGTGAGTTGTTTTTATGCTTAACGTGCATAGAGGACTGTCAGAGGAAGATATTGCACCCATTTTTACTAAAAACTTCCTTCATTTAATTATTCTATGCGCTTATATAAAAGTGTATTGAAAATAATAGGGTGGCCCTTGACTTTTGACGAGTAGTATATTATATTAGATTTGTCTGACTAATCTAACCCTGTTGTAGATCATAGGCTGACTGAGAGAAGCTTTTCGAGTGTCAGAGACAGAATCTACTATATTTCCTCCACCTCACTCGTGAAATCTATTTCTATTTATCACCTACCACTGAGCTATCACTTATTTCTATGTCTATTCAGAAGGGACCAAACTAAGTCTTAATCACCTATCCCAAATCTACGACATATATAGAGAAGGAAAGAAAGTGTGCGAGAGAGACATACAGTTCTTCCTTTCTTCCTCTTCTATTCACTCAGTGTAATAGGGGAGGTGGGGGCTCGCGAGCATTATAATAGAGAGGGGGGATAGAGTGGTAGGAGTGACAGTGTCACGAGATCCAGAATCACTGAGACTATCTGCTGGGAACTTATCCCCAAGTCTTAAATTCACCTTCTCCCACTCCCGCTGCCTACCTTCAACCGGTTGCCAGGCAAATCTGAGCCATTAACTACGCCGGCACCACAACGAGAACTCTCTTTGGTTAACCTTCGGGTTAACCCTGTGACATAAGTGGGGTCTATGTCCGAGATAGCACCTTGGGGTTTGCCTTAGACTAAAACATTAAATAATTCTTTTTTGCAATTTTTGTAAAAACATATTCTCTGTCTTCTAAACTGTTCCTTATTCTACTTAGGTAAAGGGAAAGAATACAGATTAGAATATTAGATAATTAAATTAGATTAGATATTCACATTACATTAAATAAGACATTGACATATGTTAGAATATTATACCATTTTACTTTATTTACACTTTATTACTGCATCTAGTTACACCTATTGATTTGTTATCATCACTATAAATTTACCTGGATTTTCGGCTCACGTGTAGTACCACGTGGGTCACTAACAATAGGCATTGTTGAAGTCGGACGCATCGAACGAGCGAATCGACATTGTATAGTCCTTTTGTTCACAAGTGAACAATAGCGGCTAAGCCACTGAGACGAAACATTTTGTTATTGTTTTCTTGGTAGGCAGACTGTTTATGGTCAGAAATATTTGACTGGTATTCTTAGCAAGTCTTAGAATCTTATTGTCAAGTTTTTCTTTAATACTGTCATTCATCTGTACGGGTGTAAAGGTTATAGCGAAGCGTACGGGAATTTTGTTGTTGTTTCTCCCTTTGGCCAAGGGCACGATTTGTTTTCGCTCTAAATTTTTTTCTCTCACGTAATTTTGAGTAGCGATAGGCAGATTGAAATCTAGCTTGATCATGGCAGATTTAATGCAAATTCGCTCGGCACTTATCCAGGAAGCAATGAGCTTAAAACTAGAGAAAGGAGAACTTATGGAATATGTGGAAAAAGTGTTAACTGCGCACAAGGAAGAGCAAGAGAGAAAAATAGCAGAGCAAGAGAGAAAAGATCGTCTGGCGGCAAAAGTAGAGCAAACAAGATTGAAATTAGCAGCGGAGAAGGAAGAGAGAAAGGAAGAGAGAGAGAGCATGAAATACGGATGAGACAACTAGAGTTGGAAGTTAGAGCTCAGCCACCAACAGATGAATTAGCGGGGGCTTCGCCCAGGTCAGACTGCACAGCGTCTTCGCACCAACATTATAATCAGGCCATGAAATTTCCGCTGCAAGTATTCTCGGAACGAAATGACAGTGTAGCCTACTTTCTAGACCGGTTTGAACGGACTGCTAGGAGCTATGGCCTAAAGGAGAACCTCTGGAATACCAAAGTGTCACAAGGACTCCGGGGTATAGCATATGACGTCTTTAGCAGATTACCTGAGGGCTTAAAGACGATTATAAAACTTTGAAAAAAGCCCTCTTGGTACGCTTTGAACTGCAAGCAAGCGCCTTCCAACACAAGTTCCGAACAACTAAGCGCGAAAATGGCGAAACGTACACGCAATTTGCTGCCAGGTTAGAAGGGTATCTGCTAACATGGATGAAACTAGGAGAATTTTCCCAAACCTTTGAGTGACTCAAAGAATTGGTCATGATCGAACAGATCAAAGAATCGATGTCACCAGAGATGAGAAAGTTCCTCATAGAAAATGGTGCAAAGAAACTAGAAAACATTCTAGTTTTGGCAGAACGGTTCCAGAGTGCTTTGAATGAAACACAAGGCACCCGGAAGAAACATCCAGATTTCCAACCAAGACCTAAGGAAAAGGAGTTCCTTAATAAAGGGGAGAAGGACCCAGTTGACCGGTATCAGGGGAAGAAAGACAACTGGCTTCGTAATCCCCATAGACAGGAAACTCAACACAACTCCTTTTCTCGGAACCAGAGGCAAGGGGATAAATGGTGCCGATATTGTCGTATGAAAAATCACTACACCAGCGAGTGCCGAAACCGCACTCCTCCCCATCGCGCGGCGTGTATAGAAACTCGAACAATAAAGGACAAAGAGTCTCGGAAAGAAGAGGGGGAAAATCACATCCGGCTGTGGTGGACGAAGTGGTAGTAAACGGAGAAAGAGTGAACTGCTTATATGATACGGGCTCGGAGTTTGATTCGGTGATCAGTGCGAGGCTTGTCAAGCCAGAACACTTGACCGAGGAAACGATAGAGATCCAGGGCCCGGTCAAAAGCAACCCCTCTTTAACGGTGCCCATTGCGCGAATTCATATAGAATCCAGGTTTGTATCAGGGGAAATACGATCGGCAGTCCTCGAAGATCCCATTTATGATGTCATTCTCGGCTGCAAATATATATTCTTAGAAAATACCCCTAAGCCGAAAGTCGTGGCAGCAGTGCAGACGCGAGGCCAAGCCAGGAAAAGGGACAGTATGCAGAATACGCCTAATCCACTCCCAGAAGAACTGAAGCAAGCTCAAAGGGTCGACAAATCGTTAGAACCTTGCTTTCGGAAAGTACTGAAAGGGGATCGCCCACCAAAACCAGGAGACTTTTATTGCAAGCAAGGCTTACTGTTCCGGAAAGCAGGGAAGCACGGACAGGAACATACTCAGCTGGTGGTACCAACTCCATACCGATCCCAAATATTAGAGATGGGACATTCTATTACGTTTAGTGGCCACATGGGGATTGGAGCCACAGCCCAAAGGATGTCTAGCCATTACCACTGGCCAGGCATCACAGGTGACATTGATGGATTTGTACGGTCATGCCCCGAATGTCAATGCGTGGTGCCCAAACATTGGACAGCACAAGCACTCCTGGGTGAGATGCCAATTTTTGGGATCCCATTCGAGAGAGTTGCGGTCGACATAATTGGACCACTGCTGAGGACGAAGAAGCGGAATACCCACATTCTTACCTTAGTGGATTTATGCTGCATGTGGGGAGAAGCTATAGCCATACCCGCGTGTGACTCAGTGTCGCAGATATATTTGTTGATGGTGCACTCCAATTGACGTTGAATGAGAATCCAATTGTCGCATAAAGAGTTTTGTATAGTAAGGAAGATGTGTAGAAAGCGCATCGACCTTTATACACTAGTTTTCACAGATGTGAGCTAGTGTTGAGGGAAAGAGTTAACAGAAGGGCACAGGTTGGTGTCAGTGATTCTCTCACCTTTAGACTGCCAACTCTTGTATTTTTCTGGCGACGACTAACTCTTTCTTACTCAAATCTTTTTGAAGATGAACTAGTAGTAACAAGTAATAATACAAGGAGGGTTGAGAATGGTTTTCTGAACAGAACATACAATCTACTAAGTCAAACTCAGAATGAGGGTGAGTTACAGAATGTACATAATTACTTTAATTACAGTGGAAAATAAAATCAATGTTGACATGTACTTTGAAAAAAAGAAATACTAGGAAATTTAGAACTGTCAGTGTCTTTGGTTCAGATAAGAAGTAAGAGGCTATTTTCCTCACTGACGAAAAGTTTATTCCTATGGCTATTTCGTGGAAGAGTGAATTCTGACTTTGGTCTGGGTTTTAAGTAGACTTATCTGCTTGGACTTCTCCTGGGCGTCACAGTAGGTAGGGATTACCAACTGGAGAATATGATTCAGTTGAGCAACAGTCCAAGAGATGACTAGGCTTTCCGTTAACCTGGTTGTGAAGTTGCGTTATGAAGTTCAGGTGCTGACGAGGTGTTAACTGGTTAAAGCTGTAGACTGCACAGGGTTGCTGACTAGTGATATCACCGCTAGGTTTGAGACGTAAGCACTAGTTCTCTCTGTAGCATAGAGCAACTAGGCGGTTTACTCGCAACAATTGACAGCAATCAAAATCCAGAAACTGGCTAGGATTCTGCAACTGGGCTGTGGAAGATAATGCAGGTAATCAATCTTCTGTTTTATACAGACATATTAACTACAGCCACTCTGGACGTTTCGTCTCAGAATGGTGCCGAATAATATATTTACCTGAACCGGTAACGTCAGTCTTTTCCTTAAAGGCGACTGTCCATTTGTTTACAAATTCCTGTCTAGCGGTAGTCTCACACTCAGGTCAGTCAGGTCAACCTTTGTTATAAGCAGACGCCTGGCCGTGTGCGTTCATGCGTGACTGCATTGGAGGAATATTTTTCATTCACTCGTCCGTTGAACAACACGGTTCTTCTCTCGTTCACAACAGTTTTTCTTCATCACATTCCTAATACACTTAGCTTGTAGTACTTTCTCATATCAGCCAGTACTTACATCATTATAATGCATCAATAACATTCAAAATACATAAATGCAAAATAGCTATCATTCTAATGTAAAGAAATAAAACCACAATATTAAGTATTTCACACTTTACATCAATTAACTAATCCCTTGATATTAGAGTTAGCTAATTAAGCGAATACTGAGAGTTTGCTTACCGCTCAGGACTTTATCACAGCTTAAGAAATAGAACTTTAGTAGCGTTTTTACACTCAATCATAATATACTTGTAGATATGAGGTAAGTTGAGGTTTCTATTCTATAACTTATAAGCGTGCGTTGTCTTCCCAACGGTTCTCAGCAAGTGATCTTAAAATTCAGCATTCGTTCGCATGAAGTTAAAATATTTCCTGATTCCCACGCCAAGAGTTAATTATTTCCCGTATCTCGTTCAGCCATGCCAGACGATTTATCGGGTGGTCTCCAGTTGACCACTGAACACGGAAATTTAATACTCTGGGAACCACTGGTTTCTACCAAGCTAATAAATCGTATAAGACATCCCTAAAGCCTGCTTTTAAGGGCCTTAGAAGAATAAGATAAAATTTGGATAGTATGACAGGACTAATAGTGAAGACTTGAAAAATCAGCTAAAGAAACGAACACAGGTGCAAATATTTCCGTAGAGAAAAACAGACAAAATATGTGAAGGAATAGAAAAGTAAGGAATTTTAAAATAATCTAGACATAACCTTCGAGCACTCTGTGACAGGTACTCCCCAATTTAAAATAGTTGCAAACTATTCAACGAGAGAAGGTCTTTGTCTAAATTATAAATTCCTTCTGTCACCCAACTTTTCAATTCTCTCGACCTTTGTCCGCTTGCTAACGCTCCACTTGGCCATGGCTCTGCATTTTGAGAATCCCTGAAGTTCCGAGTTCTCAAAGAGCTAACTTTCGTAATTCCTACTAAGATAGTTTGTCCGGTCAAAATGCTGTACTGATTCACCTCTTCATTCAAAATAAGTGTCGTATGAACTAGCTCAGCCCGTCCACTATCTGGTGTCCGTTCGCTGCGCTTAGTCTGTGATTGTTCCGTGGCCCGCTTGAATGGGCGTGCAGACCATCTTTTGTCACGGTAACAACGAAATTCTTGCTTGTGTCTCTTCCCTAAGAAATAGGAACTTCTCATGTATCTCCTTAAGTCTGCTGCTATGTTTGACCTGCTCAGACAGTTAATGTTCCCTGTCTTTCTTTCTGGATTGAAAGATGTCCATGCACTACGTGGGTTAAATCTCACAAAAGTTAAGTTTCCTAAACATCCCAAAGTTTCAGATAACTTGTTCCTTGACAAATCACACCAAGATTGAGGGTAACTGGCGTTCAGGTATGAACGAGGCAGTTTTTCGTGGGTGAAAGTCAAATTTATAGCTGTGAGCACAGGTGGTTTAATGCGGGTGTCATTCAATTTTCTGTCCATCCGGTGGTCATTCCAATTATCCATTCTTTTCTCACCCATAGGCGTATCTTGTATCTCAGTCTCGGCTGAATGGTTTTCAGCCTGGGCTTTTCCTATCACTGTTGTGATATTGTCAAGCAAAATTTTGGTTGGATCTTTCAATGACCCTGACGTATCTCCACTCATTTGAAAATACTCATCTCCTTCTGTAAAACTAATCGTCTCCTTGAGATTAGGGAAACTGTTATAGAATGGCTTCTCAGCAGAAGTATGAACTCTCTCATTTTCATCCGTGTTTTTATGTTCCCGTGGTCCATTGTTTGGTAGGGGTGCTAAAATTTCCGTTTGCTTGATGTTTTCACAGAAGGGACTTTGTAAACCTGGCGCCTGTGAACTACGTTCGCTGGGTGTCATATTCGTTTCTCTCTCACAGAGAAGGGGTGGGGTTTTTGGTGCTGGGTTAAATCCAGTGATATGGCAATGTTCTGCCGGTTTATACTTTTCCAACATTCCAGTGGATAAAGTCACAGGTAAAAAAGTTTCCTCCTGAACCTGGTTTACGACTCTAAGTAAAGAGTCCATTGTGTCTCTACGAGTCACATGTTTTATCAGCCCTTTTGGTGGTTCCGCGTGTACCATCAAAGGCTGTTTCAGTTCTCCTAGAACCATGCAACTTCCCTTGTCGTTCACTCCATTAGTGTTAACAATGAGAGGTTCCTCTGGGCTACTATTAAGCTCTGTGTCCTTTTGTTGCCCAGGTGACATTAATTGCGGGAGGGGGCCGTTACTGAAGTTATCTTTCTGCTTAGACGCTTCTTTACAGTCTCCATTCCTCCGGTTTGTAGTGTTTTTGTAGTCCTGAGCGCTTTTGTTGTGGTTATGAAATCGGTCTTTGTGTGCTTTCTGAGATTTAGCAAAGGCATGTTGTTGTTCATTAGAGATGTTCGGGGTGTCTGGGAAATTCCTTTTCTGACGTGTTCCTGACGAGAGTGTATTTTTCCTCATATTACCAGCATTTATGTGCTTAGGTACCTTCACAAAGGGGTCATGACTTTTCGAGTTCGATGTCCGCCTCTCTGCTTTGCCTAAACTTGGGCTCTGAGTACTAAGTTGCGCTTCCTGTGGAGCAGAGGGTGCTTCCTCTTGAAATAATGGTTCATCTGACCTGGGAGTGGGGCTCTGGGATTCCGTGGCCTCATGACTAACCATGGGTTTCAAATCTCTTGGCGCGTTTTGAGTTTCCAGTGGCGGCGTCTTCAACGTAAGGTAGGGTTGGGCTACCAGCTGTTCCCTATCATATGCTGCTTCACTGCTTATGGCCTCTTCTTTCCACTTGGCTTCCTTCTCGTTCCAGTCGCGAATCCATTTTTCATCACTCTCTATCATTTCCATCTCTGTTCTCGTGAAAAGTTCTGCCTGTTCTAAGACATGTTTCGCAATTAACTTTCTAGAGTAACCTCTTTCCTCACCTTCCAAATAAGAGTCACTTATCCATGTATCTAAACATCTTATAATTTTTATGGAATCGTTCACTTTGTGATCTTTCAAAAATTGGATAAATTGAGCTCTAAGTTCAGCTACTGCGTTCATTTTAGATCGCTGGGTAGGTAGTTCAATCTCTCAGTATTCGCTGCACTAGTTTCCAGTTATTACTAATAATTCTATGAAGTATTGTAATAATAAACCACTGATCAATTTACAGAAGCTCGAGGTAATACTATTAAGTCTACTGACGTAATGTATCCCTTTACAGATGCTAGTATAATTGATATTTTAATAATACTTATTTCTGCTGAATTAAGGTATTATTAACTTTATACAGACGCTACACTTGCTTCCGATTATTACTAATAATTCTATGAAGTACTGTAATAATAACCACTAATCAATTTACAGAAGCTCGAGGTAATACTATTAAGTCTACTGACGTAATGTATCCCTTTACAGATGCTAGTATAATTGATATTTTAATAATACTTATTTCTGCTGAATTAAGATATTATTAACTTGAGCCAGACTCAAGTATATATGATTTATTTTTAACCCTGTGTATACTCTTATTTCTTCTGAAGTAAGGTATTACAATTGCAGCCAGTCTTTCACACACAATCATCAACTTGTACACTTAGTTATCTTAAGCCACTAATTAACTTAATGAGCGTAATTAATCTAAGTAACTTAATTAATTAAATAATTAATTAATTCCAGGACCATTCAGATTTCACTTTCCTTATTCTACTGTGTAATTCCACAATTCTGTTCAGAAAATATAAGAAGTTTCGTTGTCTAGGGATATACAATAGATTCTACTCCAAGGTATTGATAGACTACTAGTAAAAGATTCAACAATTATTCTGCAGATAGGTCACCAAAGGTAAGATTCCGGACTGAGACTCCCAGTTTGTCGCAGATATATTTGTTGATGGTGCACTCCAATTGACGTTGAATGAGAATCCAATTGTCGCATAAAGAGTTTTGTATAGTAAGGAAGATGTGTAGAAAGCGCATCGACCTTTATACACTAGTTTTCACAGATGTGAGCTAGTGTTGAGGGAAAGAGTTAACAGAAGGGCACAGGTTGGTGTCAGTGATTCTCTCACCTTTAGACTGCCAACTCTTGTATTTTTCTGGCGACGACTAACTCTTTCTTACTCAAATCTTTTTGAAGATGAACTAGTAGTAACAAGTAATAATACAAGGAGGGTTGAGAATGTTTTTCTGAACAGAACATACAATCTACTAAGTCAAACTCAGAATGATGGTGAGTTACAGAATGTACATAATTACTTTAATTACAGTGGAAAATAAAATCAATGTTGACATGTACTTTGAAAAAAAGAAATACTAGGAAATTTAGAACTGTCAGTGTCTTTGGTTCAGATAAGAAGTAAGAGGCTATTTTCCTCACTGACGAAAAGTTTATTCCTATGGCTATTTCGTGGAAGAGTGAATTCTGACTTTGGTCTGGGTTTTAAGTAGACTTATCTGCTTGGACTTCTCCTGGGCGTCACAGTAGGTAGGGATTACCAACTGGAGAATATGATTCAGTTGAGCAACAGTCCAAGAGATGACTAGGCTTTCCGTTAACCTGGTTGTGAAGTTGCGTTATGAAGTTCAGGTGCTGACGAGGTGTTAACTGCTTAAAGCTGTAGACTGCACAGGGTTGCTGACTAGTGATATCACCGCTAGGTTTGAGACGTAAGCACTAGTTCTCTCTGTAGCATAGAGCAACTAGGCGGTTTACTCGCAACAATTGACAGCAATCAAAATCCAGAAACTGGCTAGGATTCTGCAACTGGGCTGTGGAAGATAATGCAGGTAATCAATCTTCTGTTTTATACAGACATATTAACTACAGCCACTCTGGACGTTTCGTCTCAGAATGGTGCCGAATAATATATTTACCTGAACCGGTAACGTCAGTCTTTTCCTTAAAGGCGACTGTCCATTTGTTTACAAATTCCTGTCTAGCGGTAGTCTCACACTCAGGTCAGTCAGGTCAACCTTTGTTATAAGCAGACGCCTGGCCGTGTGCGTTCATGCGTGACTGCATTGGAGGAATATTTTTCATTCACTCGTCCGTTGAACAACACGGTTCTTCTCTCGTTCACAACAGTTTTTCTTCATCACATTCCTAATACACTTAGCTTGTAGTACTTTCTCATATCAGCCAGTACTTACATCATTATAATGCATCAATAACATTCAAAATACATAAATGCAAAATAGCTATCATTCTAATGTAAAGAAATAAAACCACAATATTAAGTATTTCACACTTTACATCAATTAACTAATCCCTTGATATTAGAGTTAGCTAATTAAGCGAATACTGAGAGTTTGCTTACCGCTCAGGACTTTATCACAGCTTAAGAAATAGAACTTTAGCAGCGTTTTTACACTCAATCACAATATACTTGTAGATATGAGGTAAGTTGAGGTTTCTATTCTATAACTTATAAGCGTGCGTTGTCTTCCCAACGGTTCTCAGCAAGTGATCTTAAAATTCAGCATTCGTTCGCATGAAGTTAAAATATTTCCTGATTCCCACGCCAAGAGTTAATTATTTCCCGTATCTCGTTCAGCCATGCCAGACGATTTATCGGGTGGTCTCCAGTTGACCACTGAACACGGAAATTTAATACTCTGGGAACCACTGGTTTCTACCAAGCTAATAAATCGTATAAGACATCCCTAAAGCCTGCTTTTAAGGGCCTTAGAAGAATAAGATAAAATTTGGATAGTATGACAGGACTAATAGTGAAGACTTGAAAAATCAGCTAAAGAAACGAACACAGGTGCAAATATTTCCGTAGAGAAAAACAGACAAAATATGTGAAGGAATAGAAAAGTAAGGAATTTTAAAATAATCTAGACATAACCTTCGAGCACTCTGTGACACTCAGTTCGTGTAGCAGAGGCCCTGCTGCAAATCTTCACTCGAGTGGGGTTTCCTAACCAAATCCTCACCGACAACGGTTCACAGTTCAGGGGAAAGTTGACGGAGGAGGTGCTCAAGATCTTCAGAACCAAATACGTATTTTCTTCACCCTATCACCCACAGTCCAACGGCAATGTAGAAAGATTCAACGGGACCCTCGCGTATATGCTCCAAAAACTGGCTCACGAAAAACCGGAAACGTGGGACACGTATTTACCGGCGGCCCTCTTCGCGTACCGGGAGGTGCCGCACTCGTCTACCGGATTCCCCCAGCAACCCTGCTATTTGGTAGGCCAATAAAAGGGCTCTTAGAAGCGTTAATGAGGACGTTGACGGACAAAGAAGCAGATGAAACGGTCACCACGGCGTCCCAGTATGTCACAGAGCTCAAGCAGCGACTGAAAACGGGATAGGAATTGGCGACCACAATCCTGAAAGAAGCCAGGCAGAAGCATGCCCGACAATATAATAAGAGCGCTAAGGATCGGGAACTGGTAGTGGGTGAGAAGGTATTGCTCCTACTTCCCAGTTCACAGAACAAATTTCAGATTAGATGGCGAGGGCCATATACAGTGGTCGAGAAGGTCTCTCGATCCAATTACAAGATACAAGTGGAGAAAAAGCAGAAAGTGTATCACATCCATTTACTAAAGAAATACTTGGAAAGGCCACCTAGCGAATCTGCGCCCCTAATTGCGCTAGCGGTAGCCACCCAAATGCCTCACGAACCCCTGTCGTCAGTGGAATAACCTATCGAGACGAGAGAGTCATACTCAGATGCTCAGATTAATCCCTCTCTCGCAGAACGTCAACAGCAGCAGATCCGACAGCTTTTGGCTCGCCACCAAGAAACTCTCACTGATAAACCGGGCCGAACATCACTGGTCGAGTTTGACATGAGCTTGACGGATCACAACCCTATCCGGATGAAGACTTATCCCTTACCATACGTGAAGACAACTGCATTGAAACGAGAGATCGACTATTTATTAAAAGAAGGAATTATCTTCAGGTCAGAATCCCCATACAATGCCAGTGTGGTTTTATTGAGGAAACCTAGCGGTGAACATCACTTGTGTATTGATTATCGGAGACTAAACGCTGTCACGCAGTTTAACCCAGAGCCACTACCAGATACCAATCAGTTGTTTGCAAAGCTGAGCCGGGCATGCTACTTTTCCAAGATAGACCTCAGCAAAGGGTATTACCAGATACCAGTTAAGGTCGGCGTCAGACCTCTCTTGGCCTTCAGCACGCCAGAAGGCCATTTCGAATTCAACGTCTTACCTTTTGGGTTGAGCAATGCCCCGGGAATTTTTACTAAAGTGATGAGGAAGTTACTAGATCCTCTGGGAAATGGCGCAATACAGAATTTCATGGATGATATTTTGATTGCTACGGAAACATTTGAGGAACATGTACAGGCTATAGCCCAGTTGTTGGGGAGACTGAAGGAAGCTGGCTTAACCGCGCGGTTAACGAAGTGCCAGTTAGCGTATTCAGAACTGGATTTTTTGGGGCATACCTTAGGGCAGAGAACAATGGTTCTTGAAGACAAGAACATAGAGAAAATGAACAGGGCACCCAGACCGTCCACGAAAAAAGACGTAAGATCTTTTGTATCTCTTTGTGGGTTCTATCAAAGATACATCAAAGATTTTAACAGCAATTGCACACCGTTGACAGAACTAACGAAGAAAGGTAACCCAGAGAAAATAAGATGGAATGCAGAATGTGAGCAGGCCTACACCATGTTAAAGGAAAAACTCACGGCGACACCAATCTTACAGTTACCAGATACTACTAAAGAGTTCACCCTGAGAACGGATTGTTGCTGTCATTTTCGACGGAGTCATCTGTCAAGTTATTTGCTTATGTTTGTATCATAAGTATAATTGTGTCTTTACCTGCGATGTCAGGTTGATTAGGGGTTGTCTTCCCTTGTTTATTCATTCATTGTGTTTGACCTTTAGGGTCAGAGGTTGACAGTTCGGCGTGGGCCTATGGGAAGGTTTTTTAAGCGGGAGTGAGATATACTTCCGGGAAGCCGGGAGGTCCTGTTTTTCTGAAGGGACCAAGAGTCCATTGTTTTTCGGGGAGAATCTTCGAAGTAACTGCTATGGCAGTTTTCCCCAGTGAATCTCTGTGCGTCGGGATGACGACAGAATTCCTTGTGTAGTTCTGAGGATTCATTTACCAGGTAATACCGACCTTTATGCATTATTACGCTTTTCGGTGGCAGAACATGTAAAGGATTACCTAGGGTGAACAGCAGCTCACTGATCCGCCATTTCAGAACTTATATATTTGTGCTCGAGGTAGCCATCCAAGACTGTTAGTCTTATATTGTCCAGAAATCCAGTGACGAAGATATATTGTGGGAGCCGCAGATTGGCGGAACTTCTATCTACAATAAGTATTACTGCAGGGTTGATGATAACCTATTTAACAGAAGTACACGGCCGACGTTAGGACGAGGCCTGTGCTTCCGGCTATTATACTACAGCCTGATATGTGCAATTGGCAGGGAGTGCCAAGTTGCACCTGTGTGTCAAGGTAACTAAGGCATCTGACGCGTTTAGTCAGAGACGCCAAGGGCGACGCTACGAACTGTCATTATTGAAGAACTTTGCTATTGACCATGCACGTCTATTCTGATGTTTACCTTTTTGAATGCCAAATGTATACCTATCGATGTCAGGTCAGCATGACCTTGTTACACTGACTGTTCCTGTTGATATTATGTGTGTTCCCGTCAATAAATGTCTTGAAACATGCCTGCAGTGTCAAAGCATCCTTGATTACTGCATGTGAGAGTATGGGTTGCAGGATCTACATCTATACGAGCCTAAACACATTCGCGTCTTCATTCGCACCCACACTCAATTCATCATACGCTCGCACTACACATCTAACAACATGTATACTGTCTTGGGCCAGTGATCACCTCAACAAGAAAAAAAAGACAGTTACATTTCTGGTGGACCAGTTACGTGGGCTCTTATGATACATTTCTTGTCGCCAATGTGGCCTAGAAACTTACATTTCTGATGGACCAGATCTGTGGGTTTAAAAAGAACAGAGCGAGCATTTGACATTATTGTTGACATTTATGGATCCAGAAATTTACATTCCTGGTTGGCTGTTACATGTATGATGTCTCCAGTTTTGTCGAGAAAGTTACAAGAAGGACAAGTACACATTACACTTCTGATCTGTGGGTCTAAGCTACACACGGGACAGCCGTAACACACAGCGCTAATTCTACACTTGCAAGTTTTGGCTACAACAGGACAGATATAGGTCATCAACGGTTGACCCAAATAAACAGTACGAGCATTTATATTATAATGCTACATAAAGCATAACAAGACATGTACTGAAGTTAACTACTAGGCATTTGCTACGTGGACCATAACTGCATAGAAGGCGGGTTCCTATTGTAAACAGTACTGCGGGTTGTTACACGTTTCATTCAACAACAGACTTTTCTAGGTCAGAGCATTCAAGCTACATTGTTGGAGGTCAAGTGTCTGTAAACAGTACGTGAAATTGTAAACATTCAATGTGCAAGCCCTAATTTGAGAAGGTCATAGTAACTTTGGTTCGTGAATACCACTTTATGTTACAGTGGATTTGACGTTCAGTGCGCGTTTGACATTTCGTTTCTGTGTTCGCAAGGAGCAAGAAATTTATTTTAGTTTCAGCTGTGACTGAACTTGTTCTGCAACACATTGAAATTGATTGCTATATGTTTATGTCACTTCTACTGTTTTGTGTATTTTTCTGCGGGTTTTTCGGTTGGTGGGTCTTACGGTAAATATGCCACTTGATCGAGGCTTACTGTAAGCGGTCTGTAGGTGCAAATTTTCTTAATTTGGAAATTTGCTAGTGACAATTGGTCGCTATTGATGTTAGCTGTGATGTAATTGTACTTAACGTTGTTTTTGTAATATTTTGTCTGTTTTTCAGTTTTGATTGTCGATTTGTTTTGTTTGTATTCTGTAGGTCTCTCCTTTCTTGTGTATTTCTCTACACATTTTTGGTTAAAACAGTGTTGCCATTTGTATTGTTTTGTATTTTTGTCTTTGTATTTTTTTTTGGTTGTACTACATTACTGTCATGCACAGTCTACATACACATACTTGGTCATGTTTTGATATTATTGATAAGGTAGACTCTTCATATAGAGTTTGTTAAATAATATTATATAAGATATTTATACAAGTTCTTTGATAAAAGACTTGTTATCTACAAAGATTGAGACAGTAAAATAAAGTGAAGTGAGTATACAAGTCTAGCATTTCAGACTTGTCTCCCATTGAAGTGGGATAAGGTAATTTATTTAATTTTTTTTCAGGTTTCTGATCTCATTAGACAGAATGTCTACATTGGATTTCTTCATCCAGCAAGGGTTGACCCTTGGTAAGTCTGGTAAAGAATTGGAAGAATATTCATCTGCTCAATTCGCCATTGCATTAAAGTCAGAAGAAAAGAAACAAAAAGAGGAAATTAAATTGAAAGCAGAAGCTGAACTAAAGAAGCTAGAAGCTGAGAATAGAAGATTAGAACTTGAAGAAAGAAGGTATCAAAGAGAGGCTGAGGAGAGAAAAGCTCAAGCTGCTGCTGAGGAGAGGAAAGCTCAAGCTGCAGCTGATGAAAGAAAATTCCAGATGGAAATGGAAGACAAAAAACTTCAAGCTGCTGCAGAGGAAAAAAAACTTCAAGCTGCTGCAGAGGAAAAAAAACTTCAAGCTGCTGCTGAGGCTGAAATTAGAAAAATGGAACATGAGGAAAGAAAACAGAAGATGGAACTTGATGAAAAACTCGCAATTTTGGAGTTAGAGAAATTGAAATTGGCGAGTACGGGTGCTCAGCAAACAACTTCGAGTACGACAAAGGAGTTTGTTAGTAGGATTAAATTGCCTCATTTCAATCCTTTAAAGGATGACGTAGCAGATTATCTAGATAGATTCCAATTTTTGTGCGATACGCATAACATAAAAAAGGAAAAATATGTTGAACAACTGATGCCATTTTTTACAGGTGATACAGTGACTACTCTTATGACAATAGACGAACATGAGAGGACTAATTATGATGTTGTCAGGGCAGCATTACTAAAAAAATACCAATTAAAACAAGAAGACTATCGTCTTCGTTTTAGGACAATGTTGCCAGAAAATGGAGTAGATTTCTCTGATTTTGTTACAAAGATACGTCGTACATTTACACGATGGGTTGAGTTGTCTCAGATTGAGAAAACATATGAAGGTCTAATGGACTTATTATTGCGAGATAAGGTTTTGTCATCTGTTAATGATTCTTTTCTTGCATTCCTTCATGAGCGTAAGCCTAAAAACTTAAAAGAAATGGAGGAATACTGTTGTCAGTATGCCACAGCACATCCCCATGCTACAGTTAGCAATTCTAAAGTGAAAGAAGGGTTGCCAGCTGCTTCGGCAACACCATATGGCCCTAATTTCAGAAAAAAATTTCAGGGTGCTCAACAAAATTGGAATAGGGGAAGTAATCAAAATTACACTCAGAAGCGGAGTAATCCAACACATGATGGTTCTTCGTCTATGCAGTGGAGACAAGATGGTAGTTCTCGTAATTTTAGTGGTAATAATTTGAGACACTTTCGCAAAGGCTATCCAAATAATAACTATTCAAATTTTCGAGGTAATCATTCTCGACGTCAAGATTATGACGATGGTGAATTTAGAAACCGGGATTCAAACCGGAATGATGATTACAATAGGCAATATGATCACAATTACAGGGGAAATGATAGTCGAAATAATTACAGGGGAAATGATAGTCAAAATAATTACAGGGGAAATGATAATCGAGGTAGACCTAGGTTTAACAAAAAAAGACCTTACCAACAGGCAAACTCTGCGCAACAAGAGTTTGATGGAGCCTGTAATACAGTAAATGATAGTGGTAACTCTAGGGCTATCACTGGTTGTGCTTTCGATTTTGGGAGAGCAACTGAATGCCCCCAATGCTTAACATTGTTTGACTCATCAACTGTATCTACGCTAAGTTGTGGTCACCCTCTTCCTGCTCTACCTGCTACAGTTGCGCATGATGGGAGAGGATCTCTCATCTTACATAAAGGTCTAATAAATGATAGGCTAGTCTCAGTACTTTTCGATTCGGGATGTACTACCGTCGGGGTTAAGGAGTCTCTGATAGATCCTTGCTGTGCCACTGGAAAAACAATCAAATGTGTTACATTTGGTGGTACTATGGAAAGCTATCCTACTGCTATTATTAGGATTGACACTCCTTTCTTCACAGGAGATGTCCATGCATGTCTTCTTCCTAATCCTATTGCGGATCTTATAATCGGTCGTATTCATGGGGTTAAGGAATGCACCCCGCAACAAATTTCTAGTTGGGAAGAAAAAAACATTCAAACGGTCAATGCAGTGGTGACAAGAGCTCAAGCTCTTAATCCCCCAACTTCATCTGATAATAGTAATGAAGTTGATAGCCAAGACGAGCACTTGGTGATTTCCCATGACTCGTTTGTTAAACGTCAAGAAGAGGATCCTTCTTTGAAGAAATACTTCCTTCTTGCAAAGAAAGGGGATCCCAATCAAAATACGAATCACAAATCGTATATCACTATGAAGAATGGTATATTGGTACGAATGGTACAACACTCGGACAAGTCTATGCACTCGCAAATTCTTGTGCCTAAGTGTATGAGAGCCTTAATTCTTCGGCATGCACACGATTCTCAGTGTGCGGGACACATGGGTTTTTCCAGAACTAAAACTAGAGTCCTTGCGTCATTCTTTTGGCCATTCGTGAATAAAGACATCCGAATTTATTGCCGATCTTGCAAAATTTGTCAAGAGGTCAAGTCTAGGGGTCCGAGACATGCTGCTCCTATTCAGGCTGCAGATATTCCGATTCGGCCGTTTCAGAAAATGGCTATAGACATCATTGGTCCGTTCAAAATTAAGTCAGCCAGAGGACACCAATTTATCCTCACTTGCGTGGACATGTGCACGCGTTGGCCAGAGGCTATTCCTCTGAAGAGCATATCAACTGTCGATATCGCTGATGCTCTTTGGCTCGTATTTTCTCGTCTGGGATTCCCCGGAGAAATACTGTCGGATCACGGCACTCAGTTAATTTCGGACGTTATGTCTCAGGTAATGGCTACGCTAGACATTAAAAGGTCTCTCAGTAGTATTTATCATCCAATGTCCAATGGATTGGTAGAACGTCTTAACAGGACACTAAAGAACTTACTTGGCAAGATAACGGAGGATCATCCTGAAGATTGGGACAGGGTTTTACCTGCAGTCCTCTTTGCCTATAGAGAGGTTCCCAACGAGCATACAGGGTTTTCTCCTTTCGAACTTGTCTTTGGCGCGCAACCGCGCGGGCCAATGTCCTTGTTACACGATTTGATAACTTCCGATAATATTGACGATGATACACAATCGTCATATGAATATGTTATAGCTCTTAGAGAAAAGATTATCGAATCGTGCAGGTTAGCAACTTCATCTTCCGAATTTGCGAAAGAAAAAGCTAGGCGATTTGCTAATAAGAAAAGACGCCTACGTCAACTTTGTCCTGGAGACAAAGCATATGTCTTACTGCCCTCAAGAGAGAATAGACTTCTCATTTCTTGGAAGGGTCCATACACTATAGTCTCGAAAATTTCTGATGTCGACTATATTGTCGATGTGGATGGAAGGCATAAAACCTTCCATATAAATATGCTAACAGAGTTTATTGAACGTCCAGACTATTTACAGCCTATTTTCCAGGCGACGGACGACTCTCCAGTTCAACATGGTCACATCTCATCCCTGTCCGTTATACAGGATGAGGAAACTATTTTTTCTGACGTGAACTTACCTCTTCCTACGATTCCACTTACTTCAACGGAATCGTGGAGAGACGTTACAGTCTCTTCTAACTTGTCTTTTGAGGAACAACGTCAAGTATCCTCTACGTTACAATCATATCAGGATGTCCTTACCGACATTCCTGGACACACAGATGTCATAGAACATGACATCATACTTACTGATCGTAATCCGATCAGAGTAAGACCATACCCAATACCTATTCATTTTCAAGCACAAGTCGAGAAAGAATTGGATGAAATGATTCAACTACAAATAATTGAACCATCCACTTCAGCTTATTCTTCGTCGATAGTTATTGTTCGAAAGAAAGACAATAACATACGTCTTTGCGTTGATTATCGCAAATTAAATCAAGTTACGAAGTTCGATGCTGAACCTATGCCGTTATTAGATGATCTACTTATTAGACTTTCTAAAGCTAAATTCTTTACTAAACTAGACTTGTCGAAAGGTTATTGGCAAGTCCCATTGACGGAACACGCCAAACCTCTCACTGCTTTTTCGACACCTAGGGGTCTGTTTCAATGGAATTTTATGCCTTTCGGGCTTATGAACGCCCCAGCGACTTTCGTGCGCATGATGCGACGAATTCTATCAGATCGTGCAGATGTCATTGCATATTTAGACGACATCTGTCTTTTCAGCGATACTTGGGAAGAACACTATGTGGGTCTGAAGGAATTGCTATCTACTCTACGTGAGCATAGTTTGACTGCTAAACCCTCTAAAGCTTTTGTTGGGTTTAGTGAAATTTCCTTCCTAGGTCATCGAGTTGGTCATGGTCTGTTGAAGACAGAGGACCAAAACATTTCAAAGATATTAAATATCTCGGTTCCGAAGACAAAAAAGCAAGTGCGTAGTCTCTTGGGATTGATACAATTCTATGGAAGATTCATTGAGAATCTGTCCTCCATTATGGCACCACTTTCAACGTTATTGAAAAAAGGTTCTCCTAATATGGTGCGTTGGTCCCAAGAATGCCAATCTTCATTGGATCAGGTTAAGAATTTGTTCTCATCTCATCCTATCTTAAGACTACCGACGATTGATAAGACTTTTGTCCTTCGTAGTGATGCCTCTTCCACTGGCATTGGAGCGGCACTAATGCAGGAATATTCAGGAACTCTGCATCCTGTAATGTATATTTCTAGGAAGCTGAATGCGGCAGAAAGGAATTACTCGGTTTTGGACCGTGAATTGTTGGCTATGGTTTGGTCCATTCTTAAGCTACAAAGGTTCCTTCTGGGCGCGCATTTCTTTATGGAAACCGACCAAAAAGCTCTTACGGCTATGCAAAGTAAGGATTTGAAGAGCTCGAGATCTACTCGTTATGCTATTGCTCTTCAGCCTTTCCATTTCACGGTGCGAGCTATCCGTGGTTCGGATAATGTGATGGCGGACATATTGTCTAGATGCCCACATGATTCCAGTTAAATCTTGTGTCCTAGTTTTTCCTGATATATTTTCAGACTTAGGTCTGTCCTTAATATCATAATATGTTGTAATACAAATGTATTTGGATGATGTTTAGATAATTTAACAAATTTCATTTTGTCCATCCATCAGTGATATGTTGCTAAAATAGCATTGACATTTGTATATTGCTATGATTATATTATTTAGTAATGTTTGATATATGATTGGTATTGCCAGCAACTTAGGTTTCTTGAATGGTATCCCTTAGTTTGTTTGGCTTAAAGGAAATATTTTCTCCTATGTTGGGAGATGATTTGTACCCTCTTCTATTGTACCTGATATTAGGTTCATTGTTTGCATGAGCACAGAAGTGATACTGGTGCTATCTTGCTCATGAACATATTAAAAAAAAAAAAATTGCATTTTTTTTTTTACAGGGGGGTGGTAGTAATGTTGCTGTCATTTTCGACGGAGTCATCTGTCAAGTTATTTGCTTATGTTTGTATTATAAGTATAATTGTGTCTTTACCTGCGATGTCAGGTTGATTAGGGGTTGTCTTCCCTTGTTTATTCATTCATTGTGTTTGACCTTTAGGGTCAGAGGTTGACAGTTCGGCGTAGGCCTATGGGAAGGTTTTTTAAGCGGGAGTGAGATATACTTCCGGGAAGCCGGGAGGTCCTGTTTTTCTGAAGGGACCAAGAGTCCATTGTTTTTCGGGGAGAATCTTCGAAGTAACTGCTATGGCAGTTTTCCCCAGTGAATCTCTGTGCGTCGGGATGACGACAGAATTCCTTGTGTAGTTCTGAGGATTCATTTACCAGGTAATACCGACCTTTATGCATTATTACGCTTTTCGGTGGCAGAACATGTAAAGGATTACCTAGGGTGAACAGCAGCTCACTGATCCGCCATTTCAGAACTTATATATTTGTGCTCGAGGTAGCCATCCAAGACTGTTAGTCTTATATTGTCCAGAAATCCAGTGACGAAGATATATTGTGGGAGCCGCAGATTGGCGGAACTTCTATCTACAATAAGTATTACTGCAGGGTTGATGATAACCTATTTAACAGAAGTACACGGCCGACGTTAGGACGAGGCCTGTGCTTCCGGCTATTATACTACAGCCTGATATGTGCAATTGGCAGGGAGTGCCAAGTTGCACCTGTGTGTCAAGGTAACTAAGGCATCTGACGCGTTTAGTCAGAGACGCCAAGGGCGACGCTACGAACTGTCATTATTGAAGAACTTTGCTATTGACCATGCACGTCTATTCTGATGTTTACCTTTTTGAATGCCAAATGTATACCTATCGATGTCAGGTCAGCATGACCTTGTTACACTGACTGTTCCTGTTGATATTATGTGTGTCCCCGTCAATAAATGTCTTGAAACATGCCTGCAGTGTCAAAGCATCCTTGATTACTGCATGTGAGAGTATGGGTTGCAGGATCTACATCTATACGAGCCTAAACACATTCGCGTCTTCATTCGCACCCACACTCAACTCATCATACGCTCGCACTACACATCTAACAACATGTATACTGTCTTGGGCCAGTGATCACCTCAACAAGAAAAAAAAGACAGTTACACGGATGCGAGTAATGTCGACCTGGGAGCGACGCTACTACAAGCGCACAGCGGGACGGACGCCTCACTCTTCCCCATCGCCTACGCCAGCAGAAAACTGAATAAAGCGGAGAAAAATTACTCGACAATTGAGAAAGAGTGTCTGGCGTTAGTATGGGCCGTGAGGAAATTTCAACCCTACTTATATGGCAGGAAATTCAACCTACAATGCGACCACCAGCCTTTAACGTTTTTGGCTGCCTCGAAAAACTTAAACTCCCGACTTATGAGGTGGTCGGTGGTCCTACAGCCCTACACCTTTCACATCGACTATATCCCAGGACAAGAAAACGTGGGAGCAGACTTACTAAGCCGCCATCCGACCTCCACCTCAGACGGAATAAATGAAGAAGAAGGTGAAGAGAACGAAGGGTTGAAGCAGGAGGAGGAGCGGGAAAGGGATAGCGAGAGGATAGCATTAAGTGGCAATGGGGAAAGCGAAATACCCCCTAATTCGCAATAGTTCTCCCAGGCTCGAACTTGTTGAGGGGAAGCTATGTCACGAGGAGCGATTGAGTTTGAATTTCGACTTTCTATACCCATTGTCTACACCAGACCTCATTCTTCATCAGCCCTGGGAAAGCCACAAAATTTGCAGGGAATGTTTACACAACAATGAGACATTAGCTAGCCAGGTAGTCGCGAATACGACTCAGTGAACAACACTGCACAGACACCCAAAAGACGACCGCAGACGGATTGTCTGGGAGAAGCAAAGCACGAAAGCGACCTTAGCAAAATATTACAGAAACTTTACAGGTAATGGGAACGGGTTGTCTGACTAAAGTAAGACGAACGAAACTTCCCATGACATCAGAAGAGAACACGGAAATCGCCAGCGGCCATTCAGACACGATAAAACCCAACGAAATTGGTCTCTCAGTACTGCTAAGAGATAGCATTCCGCCAGACCAACTTGTTTCTATATTTCACGAGGAAGAGTCAGGACATGAAGTCAGTGATTTCTTTATATGGAAACCAAGGTTGTGTACTATAGTTTGTAAATCATTAATATACATCCATTCTAATTCCAGATATCTATATACATATTTTCCATAAACATAACACTGTAAATACCAGTCCCTTTTTACCATAATAATATACTGTACATTAGTAAGTACATGTTGCAATAAACACCGTACAGAGAATTATTATATTTATAAGATTGCACAGTTTCCAGTAACTATAACGAGGTAAATACTAGACACTTTTCTATTACTCCTTACATTACCCGTTAACAGTGCAGTAAACACCGCGCAGTCATTCATTATAATGTTAAGATTTCACAGACAAGAACACACTGCATGCGTAGCATAGGTAATGGGGTACTTATAAGGCTTTATCATTTTATCCATCGCAGTGGTAGAGACAGGGACCCTTTGAGATAACTCAGCCTTCGTCTTACTACCCTGTCTGGCGCAGATCACTGGATAAGCTAAATGAGAAGGGCCAACCAGATATACTGCGACGACACGTATCTCACAGATATTTAACGGCAACCAACCTACCAACACTCAACGGGGGTTAGAAAGGAACTTGCCAGGTGGCGAGGGATACTTTCTACTATCAACCACCCACACAGAAAAGTAATCAGAAATTACCTATAATAATGGATGCATTACTAAGAGCTGTCTACGTGAATTATTGATCAGAAGTTGCATGAGTATACGGACGATCTTTTACAACAAGTGCCTACGAGAATTATTGATCAGATGTTGCATGAGTATACGGACGATATTTTACAACACGTGCCTACGAAAATTATTGAGATCTTAAATTACCTCCAGTAAGGAACCGATTCTCCAAGTAAACCGGCTGCGCCACTCAATACCAATTTATAACATATTTCCACCATAATCACCACATGAGCAAACTATCTTCACCACAAAGGGACATCTGCATACCAGACGAAGTCTCTACAGAAAAACATTGCGGTCTACACACCCGATGACCATGCCAACTCAGCCTCTCATTTCATTGTCAACACTCGCATTGTGAAGGACAAAAGATCAGGCCATCGACACCTGAAGAAAAGTCAGCGAGCCGGACAATGTTATTGAATGCAGACAAAGACATGTTCACGGCGTACAAACACCCAGAGTTTTATTGACAGTCAGTCAGAGACCAAGAAACAAGATATCCTTTTTTAGTATTTAGGATTAACTTAAATTCATCATCATCATCACATAGTATAGACTTAAAATTCATTTGTGTATTTTGCATTAACTATTATCTTCTTTTCCAGGTATTGTTAATGTTAGTTCTTATTGCATTTGTATTATTGTATTGGATGTTGTGTTACCTTTAAGTAATTCAATAAATGCTGTAGTTGTGTTTGCGTTAACAACACACGTTAATTACATATATAGAGAAGGAAAGAAAGTGTGCGAGAGAGACATACAGTTCTTCCTTTCTTCCTCTTCTGTTCACTCAGTGTAATAGGGGAGGTGGGGGCTCGCGAGCATTATAATAGAGAGGGGGGATAGAGTGGTAGGAGTGACAGTGTCACGAGATCCAGAATCACTGAGACTATCTGCTGGGAACTTATCCCCAAGTCTTAAATTCACCTTCTCCCACTCCTGCTGCCTACCTTCAACCGGTTGCCAGGCAAATCTGAGCCATTGACTACGCCGGCACCACAACGAGAACTCTCTTTGGTTAACCTTCGGGTTAACCCTGTGACACCAATCTACTCCTCTCGTGGAGTTGACATTCGTGAAGGACAATTTCTACTTGTCTTCCCCACAAGGTAACATGCATGTCTGTCAGATTTTTAGCTTGTTGAACTGAACAGATGGTATCTGAGTCTGTAGTGGTCAGTTCTCAGTCTACCAATTATCACCTGATCCTTCTTATTTATTTTTTTTTCGTCCACACTTACCGTGAAGATTAAATACATACTACAATAATAGCATGTTTCAGGCACTCGTGTGAAATAAATAAGTAGAAAACTAGACAATAGAAATGCACCAGAAGTGATAGACTTTCCGGAAGCTCGAACCCAGGACCATCTTTACTACAACACCACCTCGCTACAGGAATGAATCGTGACTATCCTCGCTGCCAACTAGGCACCATTGTAGTATGGAGCTGATATTTTCGTTCATGGGCCAAGTGTGGCGCCTTGGCCGCTGTCAGCCCGCGTTATTGTAGGATTTCTGTAATAATGTCTATCCATCTGTTTCTTGGCTTTCCCCGTGCCCTGAAGCCAGATCTGTTACTGTTGTAGGATGTCGGTAAACTGTATATCCATCTGTTTCTTGGCTTTCCCCGTGCCCTGAAGCCAGATCTGTTACTGTTGTAGGATGTCGGTAAACTGTATATCCATCTGTTTCTTGGCTTTCCCCGTGCCCTGAAGCCAGATCTGTTACTGTTGTATGCGTGTAATTGTAATTGATCAGACTCCATTCTCATAAGATGGACAAACCAGTTAATTTTCAGTCTCTCTATATTTGATATACGACATAGTTTCTACAATATTTCTGTTACCATGTCCAATTCTGTCTCCCCTCTCACACTAATGGCTCTTAATAAACATCTCATTTCATACCATATGGTTTGTATCTTCTAAGCTCTGATCAAGGACCTTGTTTGACAATAATACCAACACGTTACATCTCCTCTTAAACAAGAAGTATTTCGCTTCGGTTATATCAGATTCTGGGGGTTCTTTATATTATTTTTATTGAAACTATTTTTGATTATTACTTTTACCTTTTAATCTGATGTCCTGTTTTCAGTTTGAATTTTACTGCCTTCATCTTTGGCAAGTCAATCTGCCTTTTCATTTCCATATATCTTGCAGGGATACATCGCATTTTCACTTTGGTGAATTTATAGCTGGTTTTCCATTAGTGCTTCTGAGAAGCCGTACCTAGACTTATTTGTACCACATATTACATACACACATTCACACACATTATTCAGATCAGACTAGATATTCAGGTGCGCACGTCACTGATAAAGCAGTTTTTTTATGCACTAATATTACACTAAACCTCAGGGTTTCCGCAATTCCCGTTATGAAACACACTACAACAACGGTAAACTAAACCTCAGGGTTTCCGCAATTCCCGTTATGAAACACACTACAACAACGGTAAATGTAGTCCTACAGCAGATACTGCCGTATGGGGAGTGAAGCGTTAGAGACTTCACAATACTAGGTCTCAGCTTTATAAAGTGCGGAGACCGGCTCCCTTCGCTACCTGCCTTCCCTAACTCAAGATCAACGTCATGTACCTATTCTCAGCCGGGTAGACTGAAACGTGATGCTACCATATTTAGATCCCAGAAAATCAATTAAGTATTTGGAAGGCACAGCACACCCGACAATAGAAAAGAAAGAAGACGTAATAGATCCGTAAGGATTTGAACCCAGTTCTTACAGGAGTTAACAGTGCATGATAAGAGAAAGAGATGCGCTAAATAATTCATTCAGCGTGTTAGCCGTCTTGGCGCTTACATTCTGTTTGAAACCGATTCGCTTTATCCTATTAGGTAGCCATATTCAGGATATGGGAATAAAACGCCCTTTTAGGTGATGACCCTCAAATACTTTTTTCCTGGTGTCCCTTGCGGTCTGTGTGTGTGTGTTTTTTTTTGTGTGTCCATGTTGTGAAAGCTCTATTTCGCCCAATCTACGGCTGAGCTACCTCTACACAAGGTGGAAGTCTGTATTCTCCTAGGTTGCTAGATTTATGTCCAGTGCCCTCATGACTATCTTGTACACATCTTTGAACTGATGCAGTCACCCGGATGTAAAAAAAAAAAACATAAACCCGGCTGATGATGCGGTCTTACGTGTTTTGGGGGCCAAGAGTTTTCTGTTACCGTGGAACATTTGTCTGGCGTTGCCTGTTTGTGCTACGTTCCGGATGTTGTCGCTGAGCTGGAGCCAATTCTCGTCCAGCATTTTGTTGGACTTTGCTTCTAATAGTAGTTGTGTGGTACTCAATGTAATAGACGCAGATAAAGTAGTCAAAGGATCTGCCTGAGTGGCTGTGCAGTTAAGTGAGCTGATTGAATGACTGATTGTACAGTCAAAGGAACTGATTTACTGACCGACAGAGTGAGTGATTGCAAATCATGTGCCACAGTGACACAACAAAGGTGATATACACACTGTTGTTGCATTAGGTTAATCCACCACACTGGTGACACAGTTGTTATTATTCATGCGTGTCTGCGCACGCACGCACGCACACACATATATATATATATAGCTGGTGGTCCCATAGCAGATACTGCTGTAGGGGAGTGAAGTGTTAGAGACTTGACTAGACCAGGTCCAGCATCGAGAACGTGGGGTGACTAGTTCCCTTCCTCGCTGCCTTTTTCTTCCCTAACTCAACAGCAAAGTCAGGTGTCCATTTACAGCTGGGTAGACTGGAGCGTGATGATACCGTGAATCGAACCCGGTACCTTTGCCGCGATAGACCAGCGCTAATCACTCTGCCAATCGGACGCTGATATATATATATATATATATATATATATATATATATATATATATATATATATATATATATATATATATATATATATATATATATATATATATTTTTTTTTTTTTTTTTTTTTTTTTTTTTTTTTTTTCTATAACCAGCGGCACTCGAGCTTTCTAGCCCTTTTGGCCCAATGACATGTCATTGCGAGGCTGGGGGGTCAGTGGACTTTCCTTCCAACCCGGTCAGGAGCTTCGCTCCTTCCCATCCACACGGGATTTATGCGCAGGAGCCGTTCAGATTATTCAGTCAAATTTCCGGTCGTAAACATTTCTTCAAACGCCGAGATATATATATATATGTCGGACGGGGGGACTTCTTCTGATGATCAGATTGCTTCCTGTTGTATCGCTCTGTAAAGAGTTTCCTATCATAGTTACATGGTCAAACCAGTGACAATCGGGAAAAGACCGATTGACTTCTGGAAAGACAGATGACACTGGGAAAGACTAGAAACCGGCTGACCGGGTTAGCACCCCGTAAGCTGTATTCAATTGCTATAGAACCCAAAAACGATAGATGCCCCCAGGATTCACCGAAAGGGGGGGAGAATGATGAATCCACAGGCGCCTCATTGGAATCGACCAGACCCGTTACACGGACTTCGAGCTCTGAACAACGGCTGGAGTTTCCATGTGCCTGTGGTAGGGAATTCTCTACTCAGAGAGGAATGAAAATCCACAGAACGAAAAAGGGGTGTGGGAGGTCATCAGGGGGAGATCAACAGCGCTCTGTCTCGACGGATAAGACGTTAGAAGAACGCAGCCAGGAGTCAATCCACAGTGCTGAGTACATTCAAGTTGATCTGCCTGATGATGATCTCACACACTTCTTGGACGGGAAGAGAGATGCAATCAAGTTTCCACCCGCCAGTGCAAAAGGGCTTTGGGAACAGCTGGACGAAGCCTTGGCAAAAGAGTTGGATAACAACCTGAAGCAGATAACTTTGGAAAAGAAGCTGGAAATCTTCGGCGACATAATATATCTGCACTGTCGCAAAGTGTTCGGAGTGAGGGAGGCAAGGGAAAGTAACCCACCACGAAAAAGCAGAAGACAAATTAAAATAGAAGAAATCAGAAAACAGAAGAAGCATGCCCGAAAACTGTTCAAAAACGCAGTTGCCGCAGAGAAGGAAGGGTTACGACAGGTGTCGTGGAATATTCTAATCCACATATATAAATTATTAGGTAAATATGAAGCCTAACAAATAAAATTAATAAAGAAAAGAGCAATGGTAAAATAACAGTGCTGTCACAAAGAAGGTACTCGAAATCCCCCTTGTTTTCTGCTTCGTCTGCAAATTGTAACGCTTTCACGTTGATAGTAAAAGCTTACTGTATTATTACCCGCTTTCTTCAATGAAACGTGTGCTGTATTTCTTGGAAAAACATTGAGAGGCACCCGGCGTAATGACCTAAATTAATCCTAACATTAATTATATTACGTTACCAAAACGAACGAACAGATGGACTCAAATAGAAAGAGAGAGAGGGGCGAATGAAATCAGGAACGCATGCAAAATTAAACACGCGTCGCGCGATACACAATTACTACTATCACGCGTGTAAGGCTACAAGCACTAACTTTTTCGGACGGACAGTGATAAATTCACTACCCTTCCCAGAGTTAGGTTTTAAAATCACAAAAAACGCTTATTAGGAAAGATAACAATAGATGGGTTTACGTTTGAAAACATTACAGTACCCAGACAGCACATCTTCGAAACAGGAGGTAGAAGGAATTGCATATTTTGAACGCAGCCACGTAGCTCTTTTAAATTTGGATATTTGGGTTCCTTAGGGCTTGCTGACAAAGAATATGTAAAACGTTACGCAAATAGTCCAGGAATTAATAAATTATAACCAAAATAAAATAGTGGGGATGCCTGACAACATGGAATCATTTCTGCTCATAAAATTTTTTTATAACGTGTTTGAAAAAACCTTACGTTACAGAAATAGCCTACCATGTAAACTCCAAATTGATTGGAGCGCAACAAATGAAAGACTAACCACGATTGGTCGGGCTATAAATACTATCTTGGTTGTTAGGGAGACGTAGGAAGGTAACATTTTTTCAAACACTTGTCGAAACGTGGCTCGATTGGCCAGACTCGCTGATATAATCACTTAGGAGCGTTAGTTCGAAACCACTTGTTTAAATAAGCTTGATAAAGCAACAGTGCGTTGAAGCCAGCTCATATTTTTGCTAAATAAAAGCCTGGAACATAAGCAGATGGGAATTTGTGCCAGTAAATGTGCCAGAATTCATTGCTAATCAACGTATCTGTGTTTATTCTATGAATTGTGGTAAGCTTGAACCATTCAGTATCTTTTAATGAAAATTGAATGTGAATTGTTAATTTATGCCTGTATATATATGTGTAGTTCAGTGGCAAACAGGAGATAAAGCCTATAATGCTCCAGCCTGAACAGAGGGTGTCGGAGGAAAGTAAAACGGCATGGAATGGCCAAATAGTACACTGACACCTGGATGATTGACTAGAAAGAAATAATGCTGGAAGTGCAGAGGCGTGGTAACCATTAAGGAGGTAAATACTGGTATAAAGTATTTCAGATGAAGCTGACAGTTGGCCTAACGCTCTGAACTCAATGTTTGTGATGTATTGTGATCAGTGTAAAAAGAGAGTATAAGTTAGTTATGAAGTAGAAGGTACATCCTTCTTGTTTTCAGGGACCGTGGTCTTGATGGTACTGAGCAGCACCTGGTCAGAGCTTTGCTGAATCCAGAGTCGGACAGCATACTCCTTGGTCTTTTTAGCTATCAGTGAGGTGTCTCCAGAGCCCAGGGGAGAATTCGAGCAGAGGAGTCCTTTCCTGCCGCCATCACGCAAGATAAGCTGATTTGGCCAGCTGAGCTCAACATTATGTCCCCTCATCTTGAAATGACTTTGTAAAAATAACATTCAGAGGGGAATTTAATTGTCTTAATATCAGGAACTGAGAACATCTCCAATACTAGTCCCAAAAGACAAACTATTGAAGTCATGATGACAAATACCAACAGAGCTTGAACAAAACAAAACCAGTATTACCTCATATTACTACTACACAACTGACACACATAGGATATTTTTAATAATATATGTCACTACAATATTCATATTGATAAAGTCTGTACATATACTTGTAATTAAAATTGATTGTGATTCCTGGTTCCTTTGTATTTGAATCAGGACACATATACCTTTATGACAACAATGAATACATATTGTTATTTGAAAAGTTATCAGTGACTCCTTAAGATATTCTCATAGAGTGTTATATGTATGTGAGTGTCACAGTGTTGTCAAGAGTAGTGGATTAAATTAAATTGTTTATCTGTCTGTTGTTGTGACTTACACTTCATCATACACATACCCTAGACACATAACGTAGTCATCACACTATTCCAGAATAATTCTGACTGAGATATATAGATATGTGGTAGCAAGTAAGGTTATCTATAATACACTACTCTTAATAGATATAGATACCTTCACAGCTGATCTCAGTCAGTACACTAAGTCCCCTATAAATATTTATAACATCCCACTTCACCACATATATTGGGGTCTCGCTCTTGGGATTTTGAATCTTTCCCTATTAAAAATATTGGGGGTAATTCACTTCAGGGAATATAAGAATTAAAAGGTATCCTTGGGTGGAATTAAATAAGGTTGAGCTCACGGTGCCTGTGTTGTCCATTAGATATATTTAGAGATTAAATTGTTGGTTAGACATTGTAGAAATTTACCTGATAGACAATGGCGGACCTGGCCAAGTTTCGATCTGCTGCTGTACAGACTGCAAAAGAGTTAGGATTAGATGGGCAAGTTATGGTTGCCTATGTCACTACGGAATGTGACAAATTTATTGAACGCGAAGAAAGAAGATTAGAAAAAGAGGCCGAAAGAAAGTTAGAGTCTGAGACTAAGAGGTTGCAAGCTGAGGCTGAGACTAAGAGGTTGCAAGCTGAGGCTGACACTAAGAGGTTGCAGATTGAGGCTGACAAAGAGGCTAAGAAATTGGAAGCAGAAAGAGAAGACAAAAGATTAGCTGCAGAAAGGGAAGAGAAGAAATTAGCTGCAGAAGAGAAGAGATTAGCTGCAGAGAGGGAAGCAGAAAAGGAGGAGAAAAGATTACAAAGGGAACATGAGTTACGACTAAGGGAGTTTGAGTTTCAAGGCCATGCTCCTGAAAATGGTGCCAGTCCCTTTGCCTCTGATGCCACTGCTAGCCAAGGAGCCTCAACCTCAGCTATGACTTTTCATTTAGATCATTTTGTTGAGAAAGACGATGATATAGAGAGCTACCTAAATAGGTATGAACTATTAGCTACCACGTATGGGTTAGAGAGAGAAAGGTGGAGCTTAAAGTTATCTCAGGGCCTTCGGGGGGCAGCTTATGAAGTTTTTGCAAAAATGAGCAGAGGTGATCAGGAAAATTATGACATGCTAAAGCAGGCTCTTTTGTTAAGGTATGAAAAGAATGCAGAATTTTATAGGAAAAAATTTAGGAATGCTAAACTACTGTCAGGTGAAACCTATCACCAGTTCTCTGCACGAATAGAGACATACTTGGAGAAATGGACTTCTCTGGGGAAAACCCAAGATCTTAAGGAAATGGTCCTTATAGAGCAATTAAGAGAGTCCATGGCTCCAGACCTGAGAAAGTTTCTCATGGAACAAGGTGCAGAGAGGCTGGGTGAGTTGCTAAATGTTGCTGAAAGGTATCAAGCAGCTCAAGCAGAGGTAACAGGTAATAAAAAGAAACAAGTGGATAACTTTAGGGCACCACAGAACTTTAATAAATTTGATCCTTAGGATCAAAATAAAGGTAAGCACCAATTTGATAGGCCACGGTATGAAAATAAAAATAAATTCCCACAATTCGATGAAAGGAAATATGATGAAAGAAAATCTTTCAACCAAGGAAAAAGGTGGTGTAAAAATTGTAAGATGAACAATCATGACACTGACCATTGTAGAAGGAAACCTCCTCATTGTGCTGCTATGACATCGGGGAAAAAGGAAAAGAAGGGCAAACCTGAAGAATTACAGGAACCATACCACCCCCCAGTGTGTGAAGATGTCATCTGTAATGGTGTCACTATAAGGTGTTTATATGATACCGGTTTAGATTACGATTCCGTTGTGAGTTCTCACCTGGTGCAGGCCGATCAATACACCACAGAAACAGTGGAGATTCAAACTGCAACCAAGGATGTAGCTACCATGACACTTCCCGTCGCCCGAATAAAAGTGAAAACGCGATATGTGGAAGGAATCATAAAAGCAGCAGTGATAAATGAGCCAATCTACCCTCTAATATTGGGGTGTAGATATGTCTTCTTGGGGAATCCCAAGAGACCTGTGATATTGGCAACAGTGCAGACCAGATCACAGTCAAAGAAGGAGGAGGATAATCCCATAAATACTCACCCAGATGAGATGAGGAAGGCACAGGCTGAGGACAAAACACTCAAGCCATGTTTCAAGAAGTTGCCCAAATCTCATACACCTCCAGGCAAGGGAGAGTTTTATATGAAGAACAAACTGATATATAGGAAGGCTGGATCTGAATCCAATGGTCACGGACAGCTGGTCCTTCCCACTTCATATAGGACTAAAGTGTTGGAACTAGGGCATGCGATTCCCTTCAGTGGTCATATGGGAATCAGCGCAACAGGACAGCGAATAGCTTGTCACTATTTCTGGCCAGGAATAACTGAAGATATCAAACGATATGTAAAATCCTGTCCAGAGTGCCAACGAGTAGCACCTAAACATTGGACTGCACCAGCAACTCTGGGGGAAATGCCCATAGTGGGAACACCCTTTGAGAGAGTTGCCGTGGATCTTGTGGGACCTCTCACCCGAACCAAGAGAAGGAACAGCTACATTCTGACTCTGGTGGACACTTGTTCTATGTGGGGAGAGGCAGTAGCCCTGTCATCGATTGATTCAAAACATGTGGCAGAGGCATTGCTCACAATTTTCACAAGGTTAGGCTTTCCCAATCAAATCTTGACTGATAATGGCTCTCAGTTCAAGGGGAAACTAACTGAAGAAGTTTTCAGGATCTTCCAGGCCAAACACTTCCATTGTAGTGTGTATCATCCCCAAGGGAACGGCCAAGTGGAAAGATTTAACGGCACATTGATGTCGATCCTGAGAAAGTTGGCACACGAAAAACCAGATACATGGGACCAGTACCTGCACGCCGCCCTCTTTGCTTATCGGGAGGTACCCCATAGTTCAACCGGTATGGCCCCGGCAACATTATTGTTTGGAAGGCCAATAAAAGGTCCACTCGAAGCTTTGTTAAGAACGTGGACTGATGAAAAGGCAGAGGAAAACATTACATCTTCATACCAATATGTGAATGAGCTGACCACTCGGTTAAAAACTGGCTGGAAACTTGCCAATGAAAATTTGAAACAAGCCAGGAAGAAACATGCTGCCTATTATAACAGGAAGGCGAAAGACAGAAATTTGGCTGTGGGAGAGAAAGTACTGCTTCTTTTGCCCGGGAGTCAGAATAAGTTACAAATTGGATGGCAGGGTCCATATACAGTTCTAGAGAAGGTGTCTAGAACAAATTATAAGATAGATAAGAAGGGGAAAGAAAAAATCTATCATGTGAATCTCCTGAAGAAATATTTGGAAAGAGAACATCAGGAAGAGACACACTTGTTGACCTTGTCCATCGCCATGGAGATGAAAAAGGAACCACTTTCATCATTTGAATATCCATTACACCCCTGTGAGACAGCAGCACAGGTGAAAATCAGTACACATTTAACGAAAACTCAGAAAGAGAGAGTGCAACAGGTTCTAAATAATCATGCAGAGGTGTTAACAGACCGACCAGGGCATACAAACCTATTGGAATATGATATGAAACTAATAGACTCCACACCTGTCTGTATGAAACCATATTCGATTCCGTTTGCTAAGGAGAAAGCTTTGAAGGAAGAGATAGACTATCTATTGAAGGAAGGAATTATTTCGCACAGTGAGTCTTCGTATAGTTCCGGTGTTGTACTCTTAAGGAAGCCCTCTGGAGAACATAGACTCTGTATAGATTACAGGAGACTGAATGCTATTACAGAAGGACAGGTGGATCCATTGCCGGATACAAATCAGCTGTTTGCCAGACTAAATAAAGCTAAATATTTCTCAAAAGTGGATCTGAGTAAAGGATACTATCAGATTCCAGTAAAGCCTGAGGTTAGACCATACCTAGCTTTTAGTACCTCAGAAGGACACTATGAGTTTAATAGATTGCCATTTGGATTGAAGAATGCGCCTAGTGTCTTCTCTAGAATGATGAGAAAATTATTGGATCCTCTGAATAATCCCTGTATAACAAATTTTATGGATGATATCCTTATAGCAACAGAAACATTTGAGGAACACATTGACTCTCTGAACATGCTGTTTGATCGACTTAGGGAGGCAAATTTAACAGCCCGACCAACCAAATGTTGCGTTGGATGTAAAGAATTGGAATTTTTGGGACACACAGTTTATCAGGGAAACATGACCCCTGACCCAAAGAATTTAGAGAAACTACAGAAAGCCCCGAGACCACAAACCAAGAAGGACGTGAGATCCTTTGTCTCATTATGTGGTTTCTACCAGAAGTATATCAAAAACTTTAATTCCATATGTGCACCGTTAACTGAATTGACACGTAAAGGACATCCAGATCGCATTACATGGACACCACAATGTGAAATGACTTACCAAGAATTGAAGGAAAAGCTCACAAGTAAACCCATTTTGAAATTACCTGACTTAAGTCAAGAATTCATAGTAAGGACGGATGCAAGTAATATTGGGTTAGGTGCAACTCTACTACAGAAATCAGATGCATTGGATGGGGAATTAAGCCCAGTGGCATATGCTAGCAGAAAGTTGAATAAAGCTGAAATCAACTACTCAACTAGCGAAAAAGAATGTCTTGCAGTAATATGGGCGATAAAGAAATTCAATATTTATCTATATGGGAAGGCATTTAAGTTGCAAACAGACCACAAACCTTTATCGTTTCTAGCACAGGCTAAGCATGAGAACTCTAGGTTACTCCGATGGTCTTTACTTTGGCTCCATATAATTTTAGCATTGAGTATATATCTGGAAAAACCAATTTGGGAGCGGATTTTTTAAGCCGCCATCCGTGTGATGAGAATCACCGTAAACCCCAGAAATAATAATAAATTTCTCTATGTGTATATAGAATAAAGGACTGACATATAATGTCTGTTGTAAGAGGGGAGGTGTCGTGGAATATTCTAATCCACATATATAAATTATGAGGTAAATATGAAGCCTAACAAATAAAATTAATAAAGAAAAGAGCAATGGTAAAATAACAGTGCTGTCACAAAGAATGTACTCGAAATCCCCCTTGTTTTCTGCTTCGTCTGCAAATTGTAACGCTTTCACGTTGATAGTAAAAGCTTACTGTATTATTACCCGCTTTCTTCAATGAAACGTGTGCTGTATTTCTTGGAAAAACATTGAGAGGCACCCTGCGTAATGACCTAAATTAATCCTAACATTAATTATATTACGTTACCAAAACGAACGAACAGATGGACTCAAATAGAAAGAGAGAGGGGCGAATAAAATCAGGAACGCATGCAAAATTAAACACGCGTCGCGCGATACACAAATGCTGCCATCACGCGTGTAAGACTACATGCACTAACTTTTTTTCAGACGGACAGTGATAAATTCACTACCCTTCCCAGAGTTAGGTTTTAAAATCATAAAAAACGCTTATTAGGAAAGATAACAATAGATGGGTTTACGTTTGAAAACATTACAGTACCCAGACAGCACATCTTCGAAACAGGAGGTAGAAGAAATTGCATATTTTGAACGCAGCCACGTAGCTCCATTAAATTTGGATATTTGGGTTCCTTAGGGCTTGCTGACAAAGAATATGTAAAACGTTACGCAAATAGTCCAGGAATTAATAAATTATAACCAAAATAAAATAGTGGGGATGCCTGACAACATGAAATCATTTCTGCTCATAAAATTTTTTTATAACGTGTTTGAAAAAACCTTACGTTACAGAAATAGCCTACCATGTAAACTCCAAATTGATTGGAGCGCAACAAATGAAAGACTAACCACGATTGGTCGGGCTATAAATACTATCTTGGTTGTTAGGGAGACGTAGGAAGGTAACATTTTTTCAAACACTTGTCGAAACGTGGCTCGATTGGCCAGACTCGCTGATATAATCACTTAGGAGCGTTAGTTCGAAACCACTTGTTTAAATAAGCTTGATAAAGCAACAGTGCGTTGAAGCCAGCTCATATTTTTGCTAAATAAAAGCCTGGAACATAAGCAGATGGGAATTTGTGCCAGTAATTGTGCCAGAATTCATTGCTAATCAACGTATCTGTGTTTATTTCCATGAAATTGTGGTAAGCTTGAAACATTCAGTATCTTTTAATGAAAATTGAATGTGAATTGTTAATTTATGCCTGTATATATATGTGTAGTTCAGTGGCAAACAGGAGATAAAGCCTATAATGCTCCAGCCTGAACAGAGGGTGTCGGAGGAAAGTAAAACGGCATGGAATGGCCAAATAGTACACTGACACCTGGATGATTGACTAGAAAGAAATAATGCTGGAAGTGCAGAGGCGTAGTAACCATTAAGGAGGTAAATACTGGTATAAAGTATTTCAGATGAAGCTGACAGTTGGCCTAACGCTCTGAACTCAATGTTTGTGATGTATTGTGATCAGTGTAAAAAGAGAGTATAAGTTAGTTATGAAGTAGAAGGTACATCCTTCTTGTTTCAGGGACCGTGGTCTTGATGGTACTGAGCAGCACCTGGTCAGAGCTTTGCTGAATCCAGAGTCGGACAGCATACTCCTTGGTCTTTTTAGCTATCAGTGAGGTGTCTCCAGAGCCCAGGGGAGAATTCGAGCAGAGGAGTCCTTTCCTGCCGCCATCACGCAAGATAAGCTGATTTGGCCAGCTGAGCTCAACATTATGTCCCCTCATCTTGAAATGACTTTGTAAAAATAACATTCAGAGGGGAATTTAATTGTCTTAATATCAGGAACTGAGAACATCTCCAATAATAGTCCCAAAAGACAAACTATTGAAGTCATGATGACAAATACCAACAGAGCTTGAACAAAACAAAACCAGTATTACCTCATATTACTACTACACAACTGACACGCATAGGATATTTTTAATAATATATGTCACTACAATATTCATATTGATAAAGTCTGTACATATACTTGTAATTAAAATTGATTGTGATTCCTGGTTCCTTTGTATTTGAATCAGGACACATATACCTTTATGACAACAATGAATACATATTGTTATTTGAAAAGTTATCAGTGACTCCTTAAGATATTCTCATAGAGTGTTATATGTATGTGAGTGTCACAGTGTTGTCAAGAGTAGTGGATTAAATTAAATTGTTTATCTGTCTGTTGTTGTGACTTACACTTCATCATACACATAACCTAGACACATAACGTAGTCATCACACTATTCCAGAATAATTCTGACTGAGATATATAGATATGTGGTAGCAAGTAAGGTTATCTATAATACACTACTCTTAATAGATATAGATACCTTCACAGCTGATCTCAGTCAGTACACTAAGTCCCCTATAAATATTTATAACATCCCACTTCACCACATATTTGGGAGCACCTGAAAGGCCAACATAATGCCCTTTGTAGAGCAGAAAGGTTGTGCAGGAAGAAAAGGAAGACTCGAATGGATAGGGAAAGATTCTTCAGGGAGCCCTTCAAGTTTGCCAAAGAACTGTTTGAGCAGCCACGGTCGGGTACGCTAAACATCAGGAAAGAAGACCTGGAAGAACACCTTGGAATGACATATTCAGATGGTCGCAAAGATGAGCCGCTCAGCAGCATGGCAGGCCTTAAATGGCCGAGTAAGCCAGGAGCTGAATTTAACACCAAGCCCCCAACGGTGCAAGAGGTAGAAAGCATTGTCCAGAAAGCTCGATGCAAGTCAGCTCCAGGTCCTAATGGTGTTCCATATGTGGTGTATAAGAGATGCCCTGAGGTGCTCAAACGACTGCTTCGTTTACTGAAGAGTGCGTGGAAAACCCAGCTTGTAAGCAAGGAATGGAGAAAGGCGAACGGAGTCTACATCCCGAAGGAGCAAAATTCCACAGACATCAGTCAGTTCAGGCCAATCTCACTACTCAATGTGGAAGGGAAGATATTCTTCTCAGTGATGGCGGAAAGACTCACTACATACCTCCTGGCAAATGGGTACATTGACACTACCATTCAGAAAGGAGGTATCCCAGGTACACCAGGATGTCTAGAGCATGCCACAATGATATGGGAAGCAATCCAAAAGGCAAAGTCTGACAGAACAAACCTCCATGTAATCTGGTTGGATTTAGCGAATGCTTATGGATCCGTTCCACACCAGATGTTGTGGCAGGCCCTAGAAATGTATCATGTTCCACAAGAGATTGCAGCAATGCTGAAGCTGTATTTCGCAGGGTTTGCTGTCAGATTTTCAACCAGAGAGTACACAACGAAGTGGATTGGCCTTGAAGTTGGAATTGCGATGGGATGTACCATCTCTCCGATACTATTCGTGATGGCTATGCAGGTAATCCTCAATGCGGCTGAAGGAATGGCTATAGGTCCAAAGCTCGGTGGAATGTGTCTCATGCCACCGCTCAAAGCATTCATGGATGACACAACAATTCTGACATCAGATGAACATCAGGCCCGGAGGATGTTAGCACGCCTGGATGAACTAGTCAGCTGGTGCAGAATGAGCTTCAAACCCAAGAAGTCGAGAAGCCTATCAGTCAGGAAAGGGAAGATAGCAGAGGTCATATTCACGGTTTCCAACCAAAGAATCCCTACTGTCATTGAGGAACCTGTTAAAAGTCTTGGCAGGGTGTACGATGCCTCATTAAAAGACTCAAAGGCAGTGCAACAGACAATAGAAATGGCAGACAGAGGGCTACAGATCATAGACCAAAGCAGACTCCTGGGGAAGTTCAAACTGTGGTGCCTCCAGTTCATGTTGATACCAAAGTTGCTGTGGCCACTGCTTATATATGAAATAAGCACAAGTACAGTGGAAGCCATAGAGCAGAAGGTCAACAAGTTCATGAGAAAATGGCTAGGAGTACCACCAGGTCTGTCAGATGTAGCACTGTACTGCAAAAAGACAAAACTTCTGCTTCCTTTCAAGTCAGTTGTTGAAGAGTACAAAGTTGGAAAGGCAAGGCTTGCAATGATGCTACGCGAGTCAGCTGATGACGTGGTTAAGTCCATTCAGCCCACACTGAAAACGGGAAGGAAGTGGAAAGTGGAAGAAGCTGTTGATGCTGCCCAAGAGTCACTCAAACTGAGGGAGGTAATCGGATACACACAAACGAATAGACGGGGATTTGGTCATGGAGACATCCGCTGGTGGTACAAGGCATCAAGCAGGGAGCGCAGAGACATGGTAGTTCAGGAGATACGAGAAGCTGAGAATGATAAGAGGTTGCAAAAAGCAGTGCAGCAGGTCCAACAAGGCCAATGGACTACATGGGAAGGAGCCCTGCAGAGGTCCTTGACATGGAATGATATATGGCATATGGCACCTCTTAGGCTCAGCTTTGTTGTCAGATCACTGTATGACCTGCTGCCATCGGCCACCAACCTTGTGAAATGGGGAAAGTCGGATGATGAGCAGTGCCCCCTGTGCCAGGGGAGGCAGACACTTGAACACGTGCTCTCAGCGTGTAAGGTGTCATTAGGGCAAGGGCGATACACTTGGCGCCATAACAAAGTGCTAAATGAGCTTGCTGCGACAATAGATCTGGCAAGAATGAAGGCGAATAGCAAAGTCCGGCCAGACACCGCAAACACATACTTTCTGAGGGCAGGAAAGTCAGCACACCCCAAACCGAATAAACCTGGTAGCAGTTTACCATCTCTTCTTGATTGTGCAAATGATTGGGAGATGGCGGTAGACCTACCTGGACGAGGGGCATATCCAGAGAGTATCCGAAAATCGCGGAGACGGCCGGATATAGTGCTTCATTCTGCAGCAACGCTTCAGGTCATACTGATTGAACTGACCGTGCCATTTGAATCCAGGTTAGATGAGCAACATTCGTTCAAAGCGGCCAAGTATAGTGATCTGGCCACGGATCTGAGACACGATGGGTTCACTGCAAGGGTCATGGCTGTTGAAGTGGGTGCAAGAGGGCTTGTGGCTGCATCAGTGTATGATCTATTGAAACTGTTGGGGCTGAGGGGACAGTCGAGAACAAGGGCCCTGAAGAGGCTTAGTGAAACTGCCGAAAAGGCATCAGGCTGGCTGTGGAACAACCGCAATGAGGAATGGAGATCGTAACAATAAACGCTGCGGTACAGAAAACACCAGGAATTTTTCTAAGTCCACAATACGCTGAGGTTTGTGGTGGACTAGTGAACGGGCTGCGACTCAGGGGCGACAAGCGGTGTATACTATAAGGGGTGTCAGTATCAAAAGTCCAGTGGGGAACGCGCAGTGGCGACTCGTTGACTTCGCGCTGGTGTCTCAGTGTGTGCGACGGAACGAACGGAATAATTTGTCTTCTCTTTGTTACTTTCACAATTGCCTCCACGGCTGGCGGAGTTGTGGAATTTAAAGTTGCTACCATAAGTGAAATGGGTTCATTTTTGATGCAAGACAACAGGAAGCTGAGACGCTTGGGAGTCATGACCCAAGTGGGCCCGCCCCCCTTAGAGTGTAAAGGAGTATATAGGGCCGAAACACTTGTCGGACGGGGGGACTTCTTCTGATGATCAGATTGCTTCCTGTTGTATCGCTCTGTAAAGAGTTTCCTATCATCATCATATATATTTTTTTTTTTTTTTTTTTTTTTTTTTTTTTTTCTTAACCAGCAGCACTTGGGCTTTCAGCCCTTCGGCCCAATGACATGTCATTGCGAGGCTGGGGAACCTGAGGACTTTCCTTCCAACCCGGTCAGGAGCTTCGCTCCTTCCCATCCACAGAGGGTTTATCACAGGAGCCGTTCAGGCTATTCAGTCAAATTTCCGGCCGTAAACATTTCTTCAAACGCCGACGCCCGGGTTGAACCATGAACACCTGGTCGCCAGTACAACGCCGAAGCCATTACACCAGCGCGGCTCCATCATATATATATATATACACCCACATACACATATAAATAATAAATAGTCACTGATCAGATACATATGCTAACCATTATACATACGTACAAACATTCAAGTATTTAAGGTGTACACACATTCATCTGTACATCTTTAAGAAGAATGCAGTAATAGCAGCAGTAGCAGTAGACGCAGCAGCAGTAGAGACAGTAACAGTAGGCGTAGTAGCAGTAGACGCAGCAGCAGTAGACGCATGACCAGTAGAGGCAGTAGCAGTAGACGTAGTAGCAGTAGACGTAGTAGCAGTAGACGCAGCAGCAGTAGAGACAGTATCAGTATGCGTAGTAGCAGTAGACGCAGCAGCAGTAGACGCAGCAGCAGTTGAGGAAGTAGCAGTAGACGTAGTAGCAGTAGACGCAGCAGCAGTAGAGGCAGTAGCAGTAGACGTAGTAGCAGTAGACGTAGTAGCAGCAGTAAAAGTAATGGTACGAAGGATACTATAAGCAACAGAAGTAGTAGAAGTATTAGTACTAGCAGTAACAGTTGTAGCATTAGTAACCGCACCCGTTGTATAGTTGTAGTAGCTATAATGTCAATATTATTAGTTGAATTACCAGCAGAGGAATAAAAAGTCGAAACACTTAGGAGAGGAAACGAACGAAGAAAACTTTAATCATACACAAAATTTAACAAAGCCACAACAGCTCAGAGCAATATTGCAACTTTATTGCCTTTCATCGCAACTTAATAAATCAAAGATAAAGTATTCTCTTGCACAACACAATATATTGGCATAAATGAAAATTCTTTCATTACCAATATAAAACAATAAAATGTATGAGCAAAATAGTCAAGAGATCAATTAATGTGATAAATAATTAATCAAACAACAAAATATAGAAGACGGCACATTCCACATTAATGTTAATTTAACTGAACTCACGTTTCCTATTATTAAATTGCGTGACAGTAAACAAATGCCACGTGCTTTCGGCCACCAATAAAACCTCCATACATGTAAACAGAGCAGATAAAAAATGTATATATATATATATGGAAGCCAACAAAAGGGAAACTTATAAATTTTTATAATGAACAAGAAAAATGAAGCTGGACTGGGTGGAGGTTGAAATAAAAAGGTAAAGATAACTCAATATCAGATACTGCCTTAGGGCAGTGAAGTGTTAGAGAATTCGTTATACCAGGTCTGGCTTTATGAGATGGGGAGTGACTAGTTTTCTTTCTCGCTGCCTTTGCCTTCACTGACTCAACAGCAGAGTCAGGAACCCATTTACAGCTAGGTAGACTAGAGCGTCGGAACTGGAACCCGGTAACTTCGGCGCAATAGGAAAACGTTTGAACAGCTTAGCCAATCGGACACTCAGAGCTTGAAGTACAAGAGTGACATGAAGCACGACTGTCCGTGGCATGGAACCCCCAAGGAAAGGGAAAAAATGGAAGTGCTAAGAGTTTATGCTGAAGACAGATCAAGAATAAGATAAGATAGACGAAGACAGACAACTAATTGGACAGACGATCTTGTTGTGTACAGACTGAGCACACTCCAGTTTAGTCACAGATAAAGTAGTCAATGAAGTGCTTGGGTGACTGTGCTGTCAAGTGAGCTGATTGACTGAGTGATTTCATAGTCAAAGGAACCTGATTTACTGATTGATTGGATGAGTGATTGTACATCATGAGCCAGAGTTATACAACATCGGTGTAATACACAATGATGTTCTCTAAGTTCACACAACAAACTGCTGATACACTTGCAATCATTCGTGTGTGTGCACATACACACACACGTATATTATATATATATCTTATGAGTATTTTCTATGTTAGAGGTTTGTTATTTGGCAATGATGGTCAATAATAATAAATTGTTTGGTTGTAACTTTTTAGTATTTTCATTATATTTTCAGGACGACGTTGCCTTATATCAAGTAAAATAAATAAAGTCCTTGGTGATTTTTTTTTTTAAATACGTTATTTAAAGTTTATTACAATTTGTCAAACTGTTTGAAATTATTCGATGAATCTTCCAATGAAGAAACTCCATTAATTTATTACGATTTTTTAAATCAATCACAGCTCTAACATATATAAGTATTTTTCTCTGTGTGTGTGTGTGCGTGCGTGCGTGCGTGCGTGTGTGTGTGTGTGTGTTTGTGTGTCCATGCACCGATAGTTATAGAAAACATTGTACAAACATTGACACATTCATGCATTTAATGTATACACACATAAATCCATGCATCTTTAATAAGATTCAGTTGATTTAAAAACATACACACAAACAGAACAAAACAAAATTATTGCGTAAACTGTAGGTAGTTCTATTTATAGAAGGCATCTCACAAACGAAGTGATAATGTGCAAAAAACCGGTTTGTGCAACCGTGAGATCAGAAGACACGCATTGAGTCTGGCTAATTTGAAATCGCTTAAACGATAAAGGAAAACATAAATATATAAACAGGCACGTGGTTAGTTTTACAAGTGAACGGCAGACTAGAAATATGGGACAGCTTGGGTCCTACCCTTTGTCAGTCACATTCACAAACAGGATACACATATGAAAAATATATAGAAAAAGCTAATAATAGACATGCGAAAAGGAAATAAATGGTGATAAACAAAATAAAACATATAGATTAATAAAGTAGGAAAAATGAGAGAGATAGAAACGTGAAAATGAAAAACACGCGTAACTCGAGAAAATACTTTAAAAAAAAAAATTAAATTAAATAAAGCAGAAGAAGAACAAAAATAACAATGAAAAAAAAAAAACACTGCCAAACAGCAAAAAATTAAATGAAACAACAAAATAATACATTAGAATTCAATTTTGGAACTGAAACTACCACAACAGATCTAAAGATTCTTCTGATACTTTCAGCATGGCACAAATATGAAAAACAAATGAAAATAGAACTATTTACATATAGTTATAAACATTGTGGTCTGTGTCATTATAAACAAATACTAGTACCCTACACATTATTGCTGAGTACAGTAAACATTCTTTACAACAATATAAAATTAACTAGGGTTCAGTCAATCTTCCAGCGCAAAGTTGGGCGGCTGTGACGACTTGTTTACGTATGCTTGTGAGTGACACCTTTTACGTAATACATAATTCAAAACATTTATCATTCAGTATTCTCTAGCTCCCTGCACAGCTGTAGTTCCTCAATCACGTTTTTCTCCTATCCTGCTCAAATTTTCTTTATGTCTTCTTTATCTTTTTCAAATTTATCTTCTATTCCCTTTTCCAAGTGTGAATTTTTTTGGTCTCTATCTCTATTATTTTCTTTTCCCCTGTGGAATCCAAACCAGGACTGTATAACTCTACAGGATCGTCCAGAAGTCTCTATATATAGAGACAATTATCACTTTTTTAAAACAAACTGTCACTTTAGGTGATCCGTGTTTCGTATTTTGTCCTGGCACACCATGGCCATGAAAGAAAAATAGAGAAGAATTATTCCCTATATATGGAGACTTTTGGACCACCCTGTATAAAGAAAAACATTATACAAAACTCTGCCAACTCAGATGGATTATATGACTGTAACGATTTTCTTTGAACTTCATCAGTGAGTTACTGGATTTAACCATCTTAGATGTTCATCCTGTGCATTAGTTTACTTGACTATATGAAATGGATGAAGAATAAATACCAGTGGCCTGGCTCTATTAAAAACATCTTTATTAAGAGAACTATAAGAATAATAATTATAATTGGCATTCACCACCCCTTCAGCTCAGTCAGGAGCATAGGCCTTCAACAAACTCATGCCACGCCTTCTTGTTCTGTGCCATCCCTTCAAAGTCTTTCAATGTCTTCTACCGTTGACTTAAAAGACCAAATATAAAGTATTCTCTTGCACAACCCAATATAGTTTCACGAATAAAAATTTTAAAAAATCCTGTCTTTATTACCAAATATCAAAAATTATTTTTTAAAAAATACTTTATGAGTTAAATAATCAAGAGCCCACTGAATGCGATAAATTAAATAATTAATCAAACATCAAAAATAGATAGAAGACGACACATCCCACATTAATGTTGATGTAATTGAGCTCACGTTTCCTATTATTAAATTGCATGACAGTAAACAAATGTCACGTGTTTCCAGCCACCAATGAAACATCTATACATGTAAAGATATTGCCGTCTCCAGTTCTTCTCTCTATAGGTCTTCCTCCACCTCTATTACCCTGGGCATTCCAGAATCAGAACTACCTGGTAAAGCTATCGGTCAACTGTTTTCTTCGGACATTGTCCTCTGCAATTTCTCCTCAATAAACGGCACGATCCCTATTAGGTTTAATATCTTTATTAAAGAACTGGGGGCATACCTGAACAAGTCAAAGCAGGGATTGGATCATCTTAATGAGACTGCTCACAACAAAATTATTTGGCAAGATCTGATGAAGGGATATGGTTTGTGTTGAGCTGAAATGTGAAAAAAAAAAATCATTGAACCTAATTCTCTAGATTTATGAACATCTAATAGACTGGTTTCGGTGTACCGCTGTTGTCATTCCCTGGCTGAGGATAAACCAAGTATCTTTTAACGATCTGGCCATGAAACGTTGCCTGGTCGACAAGCCCTGTACTTCAAATGCTGCCTGGTTTATAGGCGAGAATTCCCTAGCTGTGTATAGAACGGTGATATAGGCTCAGTGCCTGACACACCTACAGATTTAGGACTTGGATGATTGCAGTCAAATGTAAAGTACCTTGTGAGTGAATCAATGTTCTCTAAGCGGTTGTGGTAGTTTAAGGAAAGTATATCAACACTAGGTAGTGTTGTAGCACAACAACCATTGTTACCTTGACTTTTATTTGTTCCATTGTGGCCCTCTTCGTTGTTATTAACGTCTGAATTAACCTGGCACTGTTGACTTATCAAGCTCCCGCCGGAGATGCTGTGACTATAATTGAGAACTGATGCAGCGGTGGAGAAACTTGAGGCTGATTGGTATGCTGCCATGTTTGGTTGTATTAAATTGGGAGAGACACAAGTATATACATTAGGACTTCCCGTGTACTTGTTTGCTGTTGGTGTGCTCTGAACTAGATTAGTCGACTGTGATGAAGTGGGAGAGTGTGTATCATTTTTCATGTAACTACTAGATGATGTCTGGGCTGCATACAAGCCACAGTCAACCGTAGTTGCTGGATATGGGTTGGAGAAATCATGTGTGAGATCCCTCGCGTATGATGGCTTGATTGACGTTTGCATGTAGTCGAACTGCGCGCCCTCTATGGGTAATAATGGCTGGTCTACCACATCTGTGATGTTGACAGCATCGTCAAGGCCAATGTGTGGGAATGGTGGATCCATGTCTGTGTTCGGAATGTCGGGATTAATGTTTGCTAGATCCCAGCTGTGTAAGTTGTCCTCGAAGTTTGAGACAATTGTTGAAAGGTTATTGTCTGGCTCCGCAACGAACAGCATGTCGCAGTTGCTGACGCTGCCGCTGTCTTTGGGACGAGACTGTTGGCCCAGTACACACGTATCGTCTTGGATATTATCTGCTGGAATTTCTGTCGCACGTGGTTGGTGAAGACACATCTCTTGCTGAAGCTGGATATTACTCACGCACTGCAGCACGTTTGCATGATGGTGCAGCTGTTGTTTGTGCTGCTCTTGTGCAAGGGCAGAGAGTCTGCAGTCTCCACATTGAAGATGTTCGTGCAGACACGTTCTCATTTCCTTGAATATCTGAAGAAGGAGTCGTATTGTTTCCTGCAGTTTCTCGTTAGACTGCGTCACATTCATTGTCTCCTGCAAGAGAATAACTCGGTATAAATACATCAGGAGATGTAAATAGCAGTGTAAGGGCAGAACTATAAACAGACATGTAATAAACGAGAACAACCAATAAGAATTAAGGAACTTGTTTGTTTACAAATTATCCGCTTTCTCCCGCCTTTATCCACGTTTTCTTTTTAAACAGAGATCAGCAGCTGTAAGTCTTCAGTAGTTCATATTTTATTTACAATGGCTTTCTCGGTACGGATACTGCATGAGAAAGGTTAATAAATACTTCTTCTTCTTCTTCCTCGTTCGCCCTGAAAAGGACGGTGGTTGCGTTGTGTCTGTTTACGCCTAAGCTGTGATATCTGCACCTTTCGGTCGACACATCCGACTTCAGCACGGCATTTTTTAGGGACCGGGTTTGCCTTCCCATTGCGATCCGCACTCGCTCAGCCAGACTGCACTGCTGCAGACTGTTTCCAGGACCACCACATGGAGGTGGAGTGCGGTCTTGACCAGCTCTGGTTCGCTGGTCCTGATGAAAGCAGTACAGCTATGGGTCGCTGACTGCATTCCCTATTGCTGCATCTTGGGGTCCCAAAATATATACAAAATAATATAACTAAAGATAAGGATAAGACAATCATCCCTAATTGGATATCTGATGAACAGATGTGCACTCGACAACGCTAACAACACGGGAAAGCTATGGGTAAAGAAAAGTACAGGACAACAAAGGAAAGTCATGAAAGCTTGAGATCATATCACGTGATCACATCAGCACCGCAAATAATAGAAGGCATCAACGATTAAGAGATGTGGAAAATCATGTTCGCCTTCGCCTGGAGACACTGCACTGGCCTTGATGTGAGATCTTTTCCAGTTTCCTGTAAACCAATCTCCTTATTTTTGCTAAATGTCGTCTATGGACTTCATCTATTGTCTATGTGAAAAATTGTAGAATGACAGCTAAATGCAATTTTCTCATAGTGTTTCTAATCTAGGTCGATCAATAATTTAATTGACCTTCTCTTTTCTATTTTGCTCTTGTTTCTTTTCCTTTGATCAAGAGATGAGCTGAAGATGCTGGCGATGTATACGACGACATACACTGAGTGAACCTGTTGATAGCATTACAATACAGCCATTGTTCTGTAATCCCCAGCGTAAGATAGTTAGAGAGAAATCAAAGAACACACGAAGAAGACAGCTGGAGATAGACATGAAACAAGATGAAGAAGGAATGAAAACGTTGAGCTGATGGCACCGGACAGACAGACTGACATACAGACAGACATACAGACAGACAGACTGTGTATAAGTTTGTTGAAGGCCTATGTTCCTTGGGGAGCTGAAGGGTTATGATGATGATGAATATTCTTTCCAGGCAGACAGAGATGGATGGATAGATGGATGAATGGATGGTTGGATGTATGGGCGGGTAAATAGATGGTTGAATAGATGGACAGACAGACAGACATGAAGGCAGGCAGGCAGACAGAGATGGATGGATGGATAGATGGATGGATGAATGGATGGATGGATGGGCGGGTAAATAGATGGATGAAAGGATGGTAGAATAGATGGATGTTACGGTATGTTTATTGATGGCGTCTGCTATAGGTTGGCAGCGTGCAATTTTAGGGGTTACAGCATTTAATATAATGTAAATAATTATTAGACTATTGAACGCTACACACGATCGAATTATGACGTGTTAGCGTTGGTAGGTCACGCACCGTGACCAGAATACGGTACCCTTTTTACATTGACCGTCAAGGAGTAAAGACGCATCGCTTTACCCTTCCAGTGTCGGGCATGGTATTGCCGCACAGATATATTTTATTCAAGTATGGACATGGGTCAGTCCATTGTTATTATGAAGATATGAAAGGATTAAGGTTAGTACGTACGTAAATTTAGGGAAGGATGAATTACAGTCCATAGTATTGCCAGACTCATAGACTCACTGTCGGCCGTTGGAACCCCCAACCGCGCGTGCATATAGCTATGACGTTCTGCCTACAGTAATTCAATTATTGGACAAGGACTGGTAGTATATCTACATATATATTCAATATATGATCAAGTTTCAATATGTACTTTTAATGATCAACATGCGTGATTGTTTTGATGTGTGCAACCTGTAAATTAAATGTATGGACTCAATGAAAGGATTTATCAAGTCGATTAACTTTTGGAATTCAACTATTATTATGTTTACAATGTTCTTCTCCCACCTTCGCGTGATTTACCAACAAGAGCACGATAAAACTAATTGAATGAAAAAACAATGCAATGGCCAGATATTAATCACTGATTTATTAATAATACATGGAACAATATTCTATAAGATATGACCCAGTGTTAACGGAAGAAGCATGCTTCAACAATGGACAGACATACATGAAGGCAAGCAAGCAGGCAGACTGGCAAACCGACAGACAAAAGATAGATAGATAGATAGATAGATAGATAGATAGATAGATAGATAGATAGATAGATAGATAGATAGATAGATAGATAGATAGATAGATAGATAGATAGATAGATAGATAGATAGATAGATAGATAGATAGATAGATAGATAGATAGATAGATAGATAGATAGAGAGAGAGAGCGAGAGAGAGACGGATGGACAGACAGACAGACAACAATACCTGTGCAACCTTGTCTTGTAGTTCTTTCTTCTTTTCTCGGCACCGCTTGGCTGCTTTCCTATTTTGGTCCTTCCTTTTTTCCCGTCGTTCCCGGTCTGCCTCAGTCAGCTGCGACAACAAACAACAAGAATGTTTACAATAAAGCAGTGCTACCGATATCTTAATATAAAGCAAGAACATCGATACAAGCTAAGAGGTCGTAGTAATAGTAACAAGTAACATGGCACGCATTAACAAAGTTAACACATGTGGATAGAACATGCCGGGTAGTAGTAACAAACAGAACTGGTGTAAATAGTAAAAACTTTAACACTGAATGCTGCAGTACTCTTCATCATCGTCAATACCTATTATCACCTCCCTACAGAGCACAAGTTATGACAACAAACATGCCACGTCCTTCTGTCATGTGACATCTATTCAAGTTCTTCCCATGTCTTCTCTATCCCTTTTCACGGCTGTCGCCATTTCTCTTCCGCATGTGTTTTTCGGTCACCCCCAATTTCTATGACACTGAGAATTCCAAAAACAGGTATGACCTTGAAATACTATCAGCTGGTTGTCTTAATGGTTGACTCGTCCAACAAAATCTTGATCACTTGTTCGAGTGGTCTTCGTTTTCTGAATTGGTTGGTTAAACGCCTCCTGACCAGATGACCTTATTCTGTGTTGTTTTTTGTTGTTGTTTGTTTGTTTGTTTGGTTTGTCGCTCCTTACAGAGCATGGAGTCAGCACCAGAAGTGGTGCCCTTCCAAGATCTCTGCATCAAGACTTCACATGCTGTAGCAGCTCGGGCCTGCATCAAGACTTCACATGCTTTAGCAGCTCAGGCCTGTATCAAGACTTCACATGCTGTAGCAGCTCAGGCCTGTATCAAGACTTCACATGCTGTAGCAGCTCAGGCCTGTATCAAGACTTCACATGCTGTAGCAGCTCGGGTTTCTGCAATAATTCTTTTCTGACATAAAGAGGTTGTCAGCCTCCTGCACAACCTCCACTTTAGCACACAAATAAGGAGGACAGCCACGTGACATTGAAGACACTGGTTACGAAAAGTTACAACAGTAACAAAAAAATTGTTTTGACATCAACAGCAACATCAACATCAACAGCAACAACAGTAAGTAGTTATGCTTCTTCTTCTTCTTGTTTAACTTGGACTGATAAGATATTCGTTCTTTAGCAGCCATTAACAAGCTGAAGACTCCTTGGTATAATCTACAGTGTACAGTAGATCTAGGCTTTTTCTGTGACTTCTCTGCCATTCCGAAACGTATTGAGTTAAGTCATGAGCTCCAGTTTCTTCAGCTTGGCTGGAATTTAAAGGATCATCACGCCTGGAAGAAGCGCGTGGCATACTGTGCATTCCCCGCCATCCAAGGAGGCTCTCCAAATATACTTACTTACTTAGTCGTTCCTCTTCTACCATGAGGTGTAGAGGTTTGGAAGAGAGAGCGTCGTACTATCATATCGGCTGTCTTCTTCCTGGCCTGGTTCCATTCTAGTCCTCGGTCCTTCAAAGATTGTCTAATGTTGTCCTCCCAGTGGACTCTGCTGAGCTAAAATACTGTGCTAAACTAATGTCAGTAACAAAAACACGTGTTATCACTTCCAATAGTAAGAACAGACGCAGTGTCATGACAACTATAATACTGCAGTACATAATTATTATCTCCTCTTTGCTCATAATGAGCAAGGATCCACCAGTGCTGATGCCCCCGTTGCAGGACACTTGCATCAAAATACATGTTCCTGTCCAATACATGTTCCTGTCGTAGCGGTTTCTGTAGCAATTGGTTTTACACGTTGAGGTTGACTTCCCCATACACAATATATATTGATAGGACCAGACACATGCAACTTGCCGCACCATTGGTAAGAATATTCATGCAAACGGAACACGATCTTACTAATAATATTACTAATTGTAATATGGAGTAGGATAGTAACAAGTAACATTGAAAAAGAAAAGCTGTTAAAATTTCGTTACTGATAACATTAACAACAAAGTTGTCAAAGCAGAATTCAGGTGGATGAGGTTGACGAATGGCATAAAGACTTTAGAAGAAATAAAAACAATAAACAAACACGGCTTTAGAAATTTAACAAGACTCTGGAAAAACAACAAACTGACAATCAAGTTACTAGTCAAACATATATAAACAGATAGACAAAGGGCACAAACAGACCAGGCGTGGCACGGAGACACAGAATAAAACCCCTATACAAATATACAGCTCTATACAGACCTCGAACTCTTTGGGCTCCTCGAACAAATTACTGGGAACGTCGGTGATGCCCCTGGCCTTCCTTCTGTCCATAACTACATTCTTAAGTTTGTTCTTCGTCTCGGGTTGTGATGCTGGGGGCTCTTCATTTTCACACTTGATCCTTTTAGCCAGGGGGCCATCAGCGTAGACTGATGCCTCATACTGGTCCATGCTGCTACTGCTGTCCGTCCTAGAGCGGGCTACACTATACACACCACTACCACTGCAGCTAGAGAAATCGTATGTGGATGGCGAGAAGGGCTCTTCTTTAAGGTTCACATGTGACTGGTAAGTCATGGTCGTCAGCCTGAAGATATACACAAAGAGACATTCGTACGGTGTGTATATTTATGTGTTTATACGAACACGTGACATTAATGTTGTCATTATCATCATTAGTTATCCTCAAGGACCACAGGCCTTCAAATTATCTGTGTAAAGTCTTCCTGTCCTGTGCCATCCAAGTCGTTCCTGATCCCTTTCACTACTAATGTCTCCAGTTTATTTCTCCATGTAGGCCTAAATAAACTGCATAGGCCTTTTTTACATTCTTAGACATGGGCACGTCGTCTTACGTAAGACACGAGGGGAAAGTAAACAATTATTCTTTCCCCTTTCCTTAAGAAATAAAAGTACCTCAGCATAGAAACACTTATACCTTCACTGGACGTAAGTACCTCAGCATAGAAACACTTATACCTTCACTGGACGTATAGTTTAACTGTTTTGTTCATAAATATTTATACATTGCAATTTTGATTCCAATCAGGCAGAATTTCCTTTTTGTTTTCTTTCGTTTAAAATTTTCTCTACAAACAGAACTCTCGCCATTCTCAGCTCTGCTCTGTAAACAACAACCAGTCCTCCACAAATCTCTATTATAAACCCTACCCTCCTCAATCTTCCTCTGCCAACACACCTACACTCCACACCACTCCACTAAAAAACAGCATCTCCACCCTCCTCAATCATTTTCTGCAACCAGCACCCAGCCCTCCACAACACTAAAACCAGCGCCCCTGCCCTCCTCAACCCTCCTCTGCTAGCAGTATCCCAGCTCTCCACCTTTCTCCACTGCAAACAGAACCCCCCGCTCTCCTTAACTCTGCTCGGCACAGTTCTGGCAAATGTCTTACCCACACCTTCACGCCCTGCATTATTCATGTCACATCAATACTTCGTGGTTTGTACTTTAAGAGAATGTTTTTCTGCTCGTGACCGCCAGGTCCATCTGGTCAACTTCAAGCAGGGCCTTCATTAATTTTCTTTTAATGCATATGTCAACATGTATTATCTTAATTCTCCTAATCTAGATTCTCATTGTATTATGCCAGACTGGTGACCATTCTGTGGGGGAAATAGTCTTGTGTCCAAGCTTAGTACTAGCATGAGAAACACTGACTGAAAAAAACTACTTAAAATAAAAACAGACAAAAATATAAAATAGCAAATTATTCAGGAAGTTGGAAGAGTGAATGTCGACACAAAAAATCGTAGTTTGTTTAAGCCATTGACTTGACTTGACTTGACTTTGATCCACTGTCACTGCGCAGTTGGTGTAAGCTGTTTAGGGCTGCGATAAAGTGAATTGTCTATGGATGGGTTGTGTGGTAGGAGGGGTTGTCTCATTCCCTGAAGTGCAGGGAACAGTAATAGATGGTGTTTTACTGTTTCAGACGGGTTTGGCCAGTGTCTACATTTTGCTATATTTTTTGTGAACGCTTAAGCCATTATACATCACCAACCAAGATCTGCTTACTCGGAGCAAGCAAGAGGACATGCACACCATCATAGCTGGCAGACGCTGGAGCTGGGTTGGCCATGTCCTCAGAAGAGACCCCGATGCCATCACAAGAACAGCTATGCTTTGGACCCCTGAAGGAAAAACGAAAGAGAGGCCGACCAAAAACAACCTGGCGGAGGACTGTGGAGGCTGAGATGCAAAGAATGAACCAGAGTTGGGGTACTGTACGAAGGATGGCCGCCGACCGAGCAAAGTGGAATCAATTTGTTGTTGCCCTACAAGACGCCACTAGGCGTGATGGCCACTGACTGCTTTGACGGTCGGTGGCTAAGGATCAAAGAAGAAGAAGCCATTATAGCCAGCCGCATTTTTGTGTTAACGACAACATAAAAGTTATGTACCAGAACTACTCCTTACAGCGTCTTGTGTGAGGACTTGTGTGCCCCTGCACTTTGCAAGTCCTAATTTCAGTTGTGGAAAAACACAGCCTCGGTGTAAAATATTATCTTTCCTCACACATTTATAAAAGCTCAAACAAACAAATAACAGCTTGTTTTCTTATATACTCCACAACTTATGTATACACATCTCACATTTAATGTTATACCCTCCTCACATTTAATATTATACCCTCCTCACATTTAATGTTATACCCTCCTCACATGTAATGTTATACCCTCCTCACATTTAATGTTATGTAGTCCACAAACCTAATTTTATAAACCCCACACACTTATAGATTCGACACACACTTTTACTGTTGTACACACCTCACATTTACTATTGTACACACCTCACATTTAATGTTATACCCTCCTCACATTCAATGTTATACCCACTCACATTTAATGTTATACCCTCCTCACATTTAATTTTATACCCTCATCACATTTGATGTTATATAATCCACATACTTAATTTTATAAACTCCACACACTTTTAATGTTATACACTCTACGCTGTAAATGTTATTGTGTTACATACTCCACACATTCGATGCTATACCCTCCATTCACTTAATGTTATACACTTCACTCTAAATGAATTACAGTAGAGTGGAAAAGGGGGGGGGGGGGGGAGAGAGAGAATACGTCTTACTATGACAAAAGACCAGAAAACACCTACGGTACGGATACAAGGCCTGCATCAGGGACAGACAGACAAAAACATAAAGGAAAGAAAGTGAAAACTAAGTAGAAAAAAAAAATTATATAAAAGCGAAAAACTCACCTATTAGGATCACATGATAAATGAATTACAACCTAGCTTTTTGTACATTCCACTCTCCTTCCACCCTCCCCTGACATATTTCCGTGCCCACCACTCAACCATACCTATCCTAATCGTCCCTGCAATTGAGCAGCCGACCTTCACAAACTGAACTGGTGTCCATATTCGTGCCAAATCAATATCGTCTGCGACACGGCGTTTTTTTTTATTATATAACATTTTTTTTTATTTCACGGGGCTGAATTTCTAGGTCAGCAGACACAAACAGGTCGATCGGGTTCGTTTATTTTGCTCACCTTCTGACGTCAACTAGGACAACCGCCAGGGTTGGTCTACTGTTATTTACTTAAACTGTTTTTTTTTCAATAGTTTAGAAGATACGCCATGTGTTTTAGTTTCTTTTTCTTTCAAGTAAAGACTTTTCCGTCCAGACGAGATGCACTTACCGACCTACTTGTCACGCATGATCTGGGTGACCCACTTGTGTATTTACATCTGAAGTCTCGCGAAAGTGCAGTTTCAGGCGTGAACAGTAGTAACCAGTAACAACAAAAAACAATGTTATCCCCTACTGACCCCCGAGTTATGGCAGCCCGTCTGATTCATTTACGCGAATTTATCGCTGTTTACCTTTAATATTTTTCAACAAAGGAGTGATTACGCGCTAACAGCACCATCACCTTTAGACAATGTACCAGTAATTACGTACTATAATCTCAGATAATTACATCACGACACTGTTTTCTACTCTGTAATAATAATACACATTATTTACATTTATTGTAGTACATTACTTTCATCTGTAGTATTGATATACAAGTCAAGTGAATTTTACTCTTTAGATGTATCATCATTGCCCTATAGCTTCCCACGGAGCATAGGCCTTTAACAAACTTTAACCAAGTCTTCCCGTGTCATGCCATCAGCTCAAGGTCATTCTGTGTCTTCCTCATCCATTACATGTCTGTCTCCAGTTGTCTTCTCCATCTACCTCTATGACCTTGGGGAGTCCACGACAAGAAATGTCATGTGACGCTAGCAACAGCGTGTTGCTTACAATAATGTCTATCCCATCCATCGTAGGTATCTGCTTCTCATCTCTTGTTCCACTGGCACCAGTCTCGTTGTTGTTGTTGTTATAGTTTTACACTGAGGATCTTGTCACATCATTTCAATCCCTTCTATTCTAAACGTGACATTTCAACTCGTCTATTCTAAACGTGGCACTCCAATCCTTCTATTATAAACGTGGCATTACAATCCTTCTATTGTAAACGTGACATTTCAATCCTTCTATTCTACACGTGACATTTCAATCCTTCTATTCTAAACGTGACATTTCAATCCTTCTATTATAAACGTGACATTTCAATCCTTCTATTCTAAACGTGACATTTCAATCCTTCTATTCTAAACCAGCTAACACTTAGATTCATCATCATCATATTCCTCTGCGCTCCTTTTATAGCATACAGCCACACTACAGCTGGTCACCTGACAGGAAACCTGTATCCAGAAGTCACGTGCTCATGCGATTTGTTTGACATGATGAGTTGGTCATCTCTCCCCCCCCCCCCCCCATGCACAACCTCATATTAGTCGCCTTATACGACATGCATAAGGGTGCAGTCAGTGCCGTGTTAAGGCATGGGCACACTGGGCAGTGCCGAGGGGCCCCACGATTCTAGGGGCCCCATGCTGGGATGCTGCCATATTGTTCATAAGACATCATTTTTATTCCCGTGGGTGGGTAGGGCTAGTAGGGACCCAGTGCATTGCTTTGCCCAGGGCCTACAATGCTGTTAAGACGGCCCTGGGTGCAGTAGTCACAGTCCCGGGAACTACGCAGGGGCTAAACGATTAAATTAAGCTTACACAAATGCATGTAACGGACAGTTAACAAGGAGTTGGGGGAGGGGGGGGGGGGGGCCAGGGTCGATATTTTCCCCCGACAGTTACAAACGCAAATTTTCTTCTTGCTGTCAATGTGTGCCTCGCCCTTGGTTCTTGCTATATTATTGTCTGGTAAATAGCCCACTGGGTGCACTGTTATCCTACATTCTAGTCCGATATTTCTCCCGGCAACCTATCCAATATTTCTGTGCTGACTGAATCACGTGACGCCCTGGTTTAGGCAATAGCAATGCGCAGTCTCAAAGATGCGACAGACAGCCTCACAGACGCGACAGACCGACTTAAATAAATAAATTATACCCATGAAGGTATGTCTCAGGCACTCGTGAGAAATAAAGAAGTAGAATACTAAACAACAGAAAAACAACAGAAGTGAGTGGCTTACCGGAGAATCGAACCCAGGACCTTCCGAACGGCACCCCCACCTAGCTACGGAAGCGAACCATACTATCCTCCCTGCCACCTAGGCACCAAAAAATATTGCTTCGAAGATAGGGGTCATTAGCGCGATTTTTAGCACGTAACACCGGACTCAAATATGCGAAGGTTAGTCTCAAAGACTCGACAGACGGTTTCAAATACGCGACAGAGAACCGGAAACAGGCGACAGACTGTCTCAGATCCGCGATTTTGTGATGTACATAACAAAAGAGAACAAACACGGGAGACCTCACACAAGTTATGTTATTATTCAGTGGAAACCTGGCACACAGTATTTGCTAATCATAACAATAGACAACTTAACGAATTCTTCCACACACTCATAAGGAAAGATTAAACAACAACCCTGTCAATACCTCAGTTTGGTCTCTCCATCTCTGTCTCTCTCTCTCTCTGTCTCTCTCTCTCACACACACACACACACACACACACACACACACACCCTCACACATACGTAGGATTTAATACTAAGTTCAACTTTCATTAAAAACACAAATTACTTTTTGTAATGCCGACAGAGAATTTAATGAGTAATGATTAATATTAAACAGTAATAATTTATGTTAAACTTTGATGACGTCAAGACGCATTTTGATTTTCTTTCCCTTTTTTTTGAAAAATATTTATACATTATAACTCTTACGTGTACAAAAGTGGGAAAAAAAACAAACAAAACAACAACAAAATTCCATTATATTTTTGAAAATTAAACTTTGTCTAGTTATTGTATTTTAAGAAGTAAAATTTTGAGAGAAAAAAATAGTAAAACGTATATAATTGTATAGGTTCATTAAATTATTTTATAATTGGCCGCTTCTCTTCAAAGCGGGTGTTGGATTACATCCCTTGAAATGTAGTAGGTAAAAACAAATTAATGTCCTTTTTATCGAAACTGTACTAATATTTAAAGTAACTTTGTTCGGATTCAACATCATGAGTTCGAAGCAAAATCCTCGGTCTTCTACATGTTCTGAAATGCTAAGACGTCGACTTTAATTCTCCCCCTCCGTGAATGTTTTACGGGCAGAATTGCTTGTTTGAATATCAAACAGTAATGTTGATCTTGGTAAATATCAAACAGTAATGTTGATCTTGGTAAATATCAAACAGTAATGTTGATCTTGGTAAGTATCAAACAGTAATGTTGATGTTGGTAATGTTCTATTTCTCTTGATGTTAAAATTGTTTCAACATTTCTTCTAGGTTGTTCTTTTAGTTTCTTCGTCCTACTTGTCCTTTGTTGATCTCAATAGTTCTAGTTGCTAGGTGCTGGCTTTGTTATTTCTTTTCTTATTGTTGCTGCTAGTTTCTATTTTGTTCTTATTTGACATCTTCAATGTTATCGTAACTGTTGATGTTCTTCTTACTGTAACTGTGGATCTTGATATTGTTACTGTGACTATTAGTTTTCTTTTTGTTATTGCAACCGTTGATCTTATTATTGCAACTTTTTATCTTTTCTTATTACTGAAACTGTTGATTTTCTTCTTGTTCCTGCAACTGTTGATCTTATTCGCTGTGCTGTTATTTATTTCATTCGGCATCAACGTTATTATCCTAGTAGCTGCTGCTGCTGTTGTTGTTCTATTTTGTTTCTTGTTGGTTTAGATCTTCTTCTTCTTCATCTACTTCTTGTTGTTCTGCATCTTGATTGTCTCCTCTTGACTCTTATTTGGCGCTCTTATCATCTTTATTTGGCGCTCTTATCATCTTTATTTGGCGCCCTTATCATCTTTATTTGTGTATCTCACTATGAATAGTCCTGTTCTTTTTATTTCATTCCTTTCTTTTTTTTTTGCACAGCTTCTACCCTATGGTTCTCGCTTGGTCCCATATTATCTCAAGCACATACTTTCACCACTTATCTGTCTTCTTGATTGTCTCTCCCAAAAACCGTATCTCAAAATTGACGATGTGTATCTTCTATCTAACTCAGGGTTTCCCAACCTGGGAGACGCGTAGTTCAGCGGTTACGAGGAGTTTGTTAATGGGGGCACAGGGAAGATCCGGTAAATATTTATCTTATCTTAAAACAACATATCTCTGTCAATCAAGATTCCCTGTCCCGTTTTAAATCAAACCTAAAGTCAGAAACAATCTAGAAGCTATACATGACATTGTGATATCTCTTTCAAAAGCTGTTTTTTTTTTTTTTTAATCGTACGCCCGGTATTACTCGAGGCGAAATCTCCGGTTAATACCTGAGACTTATTTTACGTGAGTATCCCTTTTTTCCATGTACAATGACAGGTGCCCTCTCGCCGATTTCGGAGGTACCCATTAGAACTGGGTCGGCTCAGGAGCCGTTCAGGTTATTCCAGTGCCTGGTCGACGACACTCCCTCAGATGTTCTCGCCAGGGCTCGAATTATTCCAGTCTAAGTCCCGGTCGAGGACACTCCTTCAAATGTTTTCCCGCCAGGGCTCGATCGCCAGCGCAGTGTGGTAACCATTACACCAGCGCGGCTCAAAAGCTCTTCTAAAAATAAAACTCTTCATTGACAACAAAGAGATTAATGGATCTCACTAATTTATTTGGCTGTGTTTTGATAACCATTTATTACCTTTATAATTATAAAATGTTGTTATGTACCGAATAAAAACTTCTTTATGAAAAATTAATTAATCTGTATGTTTATTTTCTTATGTGCATATGCCTGGTAAACTCAAGAATGTATCTCATTTTATACTGAATAGGGGATACGACAAGGTTTCCTAGAAGCCATATGAGTACATGACAACAACCTCCAGAGTGAGAATGGAGATACAGGCAGTTACTGCATCTCTGATGTGGTTGTCTGAGAATCTGTCAACCAGGGCAGTTTATTTTGTCAGTTCATGCTTCGTTGGGTTCAAAATGGATGGCTACGGCATGAATGGAGAAAATCCATATAAGCTTCGAATCTTCGGGAGTTAGTGTTGATCTACTGCCTTGGTCTTGCAGGAGTACGCGGTAAAAAGAGAGCTAACAGGCCAGCTTGGACAGCGCCCATAGTGGGGGACACACACTGGTTATGGATAAATGCTAGTGACAATTAATGATCGCCTGTCAAAGAATGACGCTTGTGGTGAAGTGAGATGTTATAAATATTTATAGGGGACTTAGTGTACTGACTGAGATCAGCTGTGAAGGTATATATATCTAATAAGAGTAGTGTATTATATATAACCTTGCTTGCTGCCACATATGTATACCTCAGTCAGAATTATTCTGGAATAGTGTGATGACTACGTTGTATGTCTAGGGTATGTGTATGATGAAGTGTAAGTCATAACAACAACAGACAGATAAACAATTTAATTTATTCCACCACACTTGACAACACTGTGACACTCACATACATATAACACTCTAAAGGATATCTTAAAGGAGTCACTGATAACTTTTCAAATAACAATATGTATTCATTGCTGTTATGAATGAATATGTGTCCTGATTCAAATACAAAGGGAACCAGGAATCACAATCAATTTTACTTACAAGTTATATGTACAGATTTTATCAATATGAATATGGTAATGACATATATTATTAAAAGTATCCTATGTGTGTCAGTTGTGTAGTAGTAATATGAGGTAATACTGGTTTTGTTTTGTTCAAGCTCTGTTGGTATTTGTCATCATGACTTCAATAGTTTGTCTTTATTGGGACTAGTATTGGAGATGTTCTCAGTTCCTGATATTAAAACAATTTAATTCCCCTCTTAATGTTATTTTTACAAGGTCATTTTAAGCTGGGGGTACATAATTTTGAGCTCAGCTGGCCACATCAGCTTATCTTGTGTGATGGCGGCAGGAAAAGACTTCTCTGCTCGATTTCTCCCCTGGGCTCTGGAGACACCTCACTGATAGCTAAATGGACCAAGGAGTATGCTGTCCGACTCTGGATTCAGCAAAGCTCTGACCAGGTGCTGCTCAATACCATCAAGACCACGGTCCCTGAAAACAAGAAGGATGTACCTTCTACTTCATAACTAATTTATACTCTCTTTTTACACTGAGCACAATACATCACAAACATTGAGTTCAGAGCGTTAGGCCAACTGTCAGCTTCATCTGAAATACTTTATACCAGTATTTACCTCCTTAATGGTTACTACGCCTCTGCACTTCCAGCATTATTTCTGTCTAATCAATAATCTAGGTGTCAGTGTACTGTTTGGCCATTCCATGCAGTTTTACTTTCCTCCGACACCTTCTGTTCAGGCTGGAGCATTATAGGCTTTACATCATGTTTGCTACTGAACTACACATATATACAGGCATAAATTCCCATCTGCTTATGTTCCAGGCTTTTATTTAGCAAAAATATGAGCTGGCTTCAACGCACTGTTGCTTTATCAAGCTTATTTGACTAGTGGTCTCGAACTAACGCTCCTAAGTGAGTATATCAGCGAGTCTGGCCAATGGAGCCACGTTTCGACAAGTGTTTGAAAAAATTTTAACTTCCTACGTCTCCCCTAACAACCAAAGATAGTATTTATAGCCCGACTAATCGTGTTTAGCCTTACATATCATTCCAGCCAATCAGTTCAAATGTAACTTGTGGCCCATTTCCCGTACAATGGTGGTGTAAAAAAATCTACCACTGAGCGATTCTGATTTTGGGTGTTGTCTGACAGCACCATCATTTTATTTTGGCTATAACTTGTTAATTCCTAGACTATTTGCATAACGTTGTACATATTCTTTGTCAGCAAACCCTAAGGAACCCAAATATATATATTTAATAGAGCTAAGTGGCTGCGTTCAAAATATGCAATTTCTTCTACCTCCTGTTTCGAAGATGTGCTGTCTGGGTACTGTAATGTTTTCAAACGTAAACCCATATAATGTTATCTTTTCTAATAAGCGTTTCCCAGGTTTTTTAAAAACCTAACTCTGGGAAGGGTAGTGAATTTATCACTGTCCGTCTGAAAAAGTTAGTGCATGTGGCCTTACACGCGTGATAGTAGTAATTGTGTATCGCGCGACGCGTGTTTTGTGTTGCACGTGTTCGGCTGTATGCCTCTCCCTTCTCTCTATCCTTTAGTCCATCTGTCTTTAGTTACGCCGTGTATAAAATGGAATGAATGAAATATTTAAATTAGGTCATTGATCAGCTTGGTATCTCAATGTTTTTCCAAGAAATACAGCACACGTTTCATTGAAGAAAGCGGGTAATAATACAGTAGGCTTTTACTATCAACGTGAAAGCGTTACAATTTGCAGACGAAGCATAAAACAAAGGGGATTTCGAGTACTGTCATTGTGACAGCACTGTTATTTTACCATTGCTCTTTTCTTTATTAGATTTATTTGTTAGGCTTTATGTTTACCTGATAATTTATATATGTGGATTAGAATATTTCATGACAACGCTGCAATAGATGAATCAACAAGGCTAAGATTGCTGGAATGAGGCATCAAACGTAAGACTAGCAGGGATGGGTGTCTGCGAGGATGCATCCTTTGTCAATACAACCAGCACGCTACAGGAACATTCAGCATTCATGCTCTTCAACATTTGCTGAGGGAGACTGAGCACCTACAGGTTTGCCCAGAGTGCAATAATGTCGATTCTTTCAACAATAACAGTAACAAAGGGGTACGGGGATAAAACAAAGTTTGAGAACCCCATATCTAATAGGTTAGCCCCACATTACTACTGTCTATTTTTTGTCAGCTTATTTGTTGCCTATCTATAATCTTTGTGGCAGTCCGCATTACTGAATTTATTTTCTTCCGTCTGGCTTAAATGTTTCTCTGCATTAGCAGAAGTACCAAAATCAAACAATTTTCTTCCTAGTTGCCCAAACTCTTGGTTTGTTGACCCAGTTCCCGCTAGTCCCTAGATTTGACCCTCAAATCTCTACGATTCTGTCTTATCTGAGTTATACACTTGAACACGTATAAGAGTGGTCGACAACTAAGTTTCGCCAACACCCCGTCTCAAGAGCTTGCTGCATCGTTGTCACCACGGCCTACAGGAACTTCTTGTTATAACGGTTGGGGTGGGGTTGGGTTGGGAGGAGCGGGGAGAACGGAAAAAAATCCAAGTTGTTTTATTTATTTGACAATGGTTGGAAAAAACTAGAAAATCTAATTCTAATCCTAGCTAGTCACATAGCAGAAGCTGACATTGGGGAGTGGCGTGTTAGAGGATTTACCATACCAGGTCCAGCGTTCTCAGCTGGAATAACCAGTTCCCTGTCTCGTTGCCTTTTAATTCCTTAACTCAAGAGCAAAGTCAGATATCCATTTACAACTGGGTTGACTGAAACGTCACGCTACTAAGTTTCAATCCGGGAGCCCAGTAACTGTGCCCAAAGAAGAAAGCACTCTAACAGCTAAGCCGATCGGATGGTTAATCCAAGCTAGTCTAACAGCTAAGCCGATCGGATGGTTAATCCAAGCTAGTCTAACAGCTGAGCCGATCGGATGGTTAATCCAAGCTAGTCTAACAACTAAGCCGATCAGACGGTTAATCCCAGCTAGTCTAACAGCTAAGCCGATCGGACGGTTAATCTCAGCTAGTCTAACAGCTAAGCCGATCGGACGGTTAATCCCAGCTAGTCTAACAGCTAAGCCGATCGGACGGTTAGTCCTAGCTAATCTAACAGCTAAGCCGATCGGACGGGGTTAATCCTAGCTAGTCTAACAGCTAAGCCGATCAGACAGGTAATCCTAGCTAGTCTAACAGCTAAGTCGATCGGATGGTTAATCCTAGCTAGTCTAACAGCTAAGCAGATCGGACGGGTAATCCTAGCTAGTCTAACAGCTAAGCAGATCGGACGGGTAATCCTTGCTAGTCTAACAGCTAAGCAGATCGGATGGTTAATCCTAGCTAGTCTAACAGCTAAGCAGATCGGATGGTTAATCCTAGCTAGTCTAACAGCTAAGCAGATCGGATGGTTAATCCTAGCTAGTCTAACGGCTAATTTCATGCTTCTTGTAATTGATAATTTCTTCCAATTACAACTCGTTTAGAGGCTACACATTGTGGTGAAGTGGGAAGTTATAAATACTTATAAGGGACTTAGTGTACTGACTGAGATCAGCTGTGAAGGTATATATATATATCTAATAAGAGTAGTATATTATATATATAACCTTACTTGCTACCACATATCTATATATCTCAGTCAGAATTATTCTGGAATAGTGTGATGCTACGTTATGTGTCTAGGGTATGTGTATGGTGAAGTGTAAGTCACAACAACAGACAGATAAACAATTTAATTTAATCCACTACTCTTAACAACACTGTGACACTCACATACATATAACACTCTATGAGAATATCTTAAAGAAGTCACTAGTAACGTTTCAAATAACAATATGTATTCATTACTGGCATGAATGAATATGTGTCCTGATTCAACTACAAGGGAACCAGGAATCACAATCAATTTAAATTACAAGTTATGTACAGAATGTATTTAATATGAATATTGTAGTGACATATTTTATTACCAATGTTCTATGTGTGTCAATTGTGTAGTGGTAAAATGAGGTAATACTGGTTTTGTTTTGTTCAAGCTCTGTTGGTATTTGTCATCATGACTTCAATAGTTTGTCTTTAGGGACCATTATTGTAGATGTTCACAGTTCCTGATTTTAAGACAAGTAAATTCCCCTCTTAATGTTAATTTTAAAAAATCAGTTCAAGATGAGGGGACATAATGTTGAGCTCAGCTGGCCAACTCTGCTTATCTTTAGTGATGGCGGCAGGAAAGGACTCCTCTGCTCGAATTCTCCTCTGGGCTCAGGAGACACCTCACTGATAGCTAAAAAGACCAAGGAGTATGCTGTCCGACTCTGGATTCAGCAAATCTCTGACCAGGTGCTGCTCACTACCATCAAGACCACTGTCCCACAATTTCATGGAAATAAACACAGATACGTTGATTAGCAATGAATTCTGGCACAAACTGGCACAAATTCCGTTCTGCCTATGTTCCAGGCTTTTATTTTAGCAAAAATGTGAGCTGGCTTCAACGTACTGTCGCTTTATCAAGCTTATTTGAATTAGTGGTCTCGAACTAACGCTCCCAAGTGTGTATATCAGCGAGACTGGCCAATGAGCCACGTTTCGACAAGTGTTTGAAAAAATGTTATCTTTTCCCGTCTCCCCCAACAACCAAGATAGTATTTATAGCCCGACCAATCGTGGTTAGGCTTTCATTTGTTGCGCTCCAATCAATTTGGAGTTTACATGGTAGGCTATTTATGTAACGTAAGGTTTTTTCAAACACGTTATAAAAAAAAAATTTTATGAGCAGAAATGATTTTATGCTGTCAGGCACCCCCAATATTTTATTTTGGGTATAATTTATTAATTCCTGGACTATTTGCGTAACGTTTTACATATTATTTGTCAGCAAACCCTAAGGAACCCAAAAATACTAATTTAAAGGAGCTACGTGGCTGCGTTCAAAATATGCAATTTCTTCTATCTCCTGTTTAGAAGATGTGCTGTCTGGGTACTGTTATGTGTTCAAACGTAAACCCATATAATGTTGTCTTTTCTAATAAGAGTCTGTTATGATTTATAAACCTAACTCTGGGAAAGGGTAGTGTATTTTATCACTGTCCGTCTGAAAAAAAATTAGTGCATGTAGACTTACACGCGTGATGGTAGTAATTGTGTATCGCGCGAAGCGGGTTTAGTGTTCGGCTTTCTGCCTCTCCCTTCTCTTTTTATCCCTTTAGTCCATCTGTTCGTTCGTTTTGGTAACGCAGTATAATTAATGTTAGGGTTAATTTAGGTCATTACGCAGTACGTCTCAATGCTTTTCCAAGAAATACAGCACACGTTTCATTGAAGAAGGCGGGTAATAATACAGTAAGCTTTACTATCAACGTGAAAGCGTTACAATTTGCAGACGAAGCAGAAAACAAGGGGGATTTCGAGTACATTCTTTGGGACAGCACTGTCATTTTACCATTGCTCTTCTCTTTATTAATTTTATTTGTTAGGCTTCATATTTACCTAATAATTTATATATGTGGATTAGAATATTTCATGACACTTCCCCTCTTAAAACAGACATTATATGTCAGTCCTTTATTCTATATACACATAGAGAAATTTATTATTATTTCTGGGGTTTACGGTGATTCTCATCACACGGATGGCGGCTTAAAAAATCCGCTCCCAGATTTGTTTTTCCAGATATATATTCAATGCTAAAATTATATGGAGCCAGAAGCAAAGACCATCGGAGTAACCTAGAGTTCTCATGCTTAGCCTGTGCTAAAAACGATAAAGGTTTGTGGTCAGTTTGCAACTTAAATGCCTTCCCATATAGATAAATATTGAATTTCTTTATTGCCCATATTACTGCAAGACATTCTTTTTCGCTAGTTGAGTAGTTGATTTCAGCTTTATTCAACTTTCTGCTAGCATATGCCACTGGGCTTAATTCCCCATCCAATGCATCTGATTTCTGTAGTAAAGTTGCACCTAGCCCAATATTACTTGCATCCGTCCTTACTATGAATTCTTGACTTAAGTCAGGTAATTTCAAAATGGGTTTACTTGTGAGCTTTTCCTTCAATTCTTGGTAAGTCATTTCACATTGTGGTGTCCATGTAATGCGATCTGGAAGTCCTTTACGTGTCAATTCCGTTAAAGGTGCACATATGGAATTAAAGTTTTTGATATACTTCTGGTAGAAACCACATAATGAGACAAAGGATCTCACGTCCTTCTTGGTTTGTGGTCTCGGGGCTTTCTGTAGTTTCTCTAAATTCTTTGGGTCAGGGGTCATGTTTCCCTGATAAACTGTGTGTCCCAAAAATTCCAATTCTTTACATCCAACGCAACATTTGGTTGGTCGGGCTGTTAAATTTGCCTCCCTAAGTCGATCAAACAGCATGTTCAGAGAGTCAATGTGTTCCTCAAATGTTTCTGTTGCTATAAGGATATCATCCATAAAATTTGTTATACAGGGATTATTCAGAGGATCCAATAATTTTCTCATCATTCTAGACAAGACACTAGGCGCATTCTTCAATCCAAATGGCAATCTATTAAACTCATAGTGTCCTTCTGATGTACTAAAAGCTAGGTATGGTCTAACCTCAGGCTTTACTGGAATCTGATAGTATCCTTTACTCAGATCCACTTTTGAGAAATATTTAGCTTTATTTAGTCTGGCAAACAGCTGATTTGTATCCGGCAATGGATCCACCTGTCCTTCTGTAATAGCATTCAGTCTCCTGTAATCTATACAGAGTCTATGTTCTCCAGAGGGCTTCCTTAAGAGTACCACCCCGGAACTATACGAAGACTCACTGTGCGAAATAATTCCTTCCTTCAATAGATAGTCTATCTCTTCCTTCAAAGCTTTTTCCTTAGCAAACGGAATCGAATATGGTTTCATACAGACAGGTGTGGAGTCTATGAGTTTCATATCATATTCCAATAGGTTTGTATGCCCTGGTCGGTCTGTTAACACCTCTGCATGATTATTTAGAACCTGTTGCACTCTCTCTTTCTGAGTTTTCGTTAAATGTGTACTGATTTTCACCTGTGCTGCTGTCTCACAGGGGTGTAATGGATATTCAAATGATGAAAGTGGTTCCTTTTTCATCTCCATGGCGATGGACAAGGTCAACAAGTGTGTCTCTTCCTGATGTTCTCTTTCCAAATATTTCTTCAGGAGATTCACATGATAGATTTTTTCTTTCCCCTTCTTATCTATCTTATAATTTGTTCTAGACACCTTCTCTAGAACTGTATATGGACCCTGCCATCCAATTTGTAACTTATTCTGACTCCCGGGCAAAAGAAGCAGTACCTTCTCTCCCACAGCCAAATTTCTGTCTTTCGCCTTCCTGTTATAATAGGCAGCATGTTTCTTCCTGGCTTGTTTCAAATTTTCATTGGCAAGTTTCCAGCCAGTTTTCAACCGAGTGGTCAGCTCATTCACATATTGGTATGAAGATGTAATGTTTTCCTCTGCCTTTTCATCAGTCCACGTTCTTAACAAAGCTACATATGGACCTTTAATTGTGTGGACCTATTTGTCCATGCACCGGTATGGTCTCTTCCACTTGAAGCTTTATAGTGATGATTTTTCCTCCCAGAATTATCATTCACAAAACGACCGCTACCAATTTTTCTTTTGGGGCTTTCTCCCCTCTTAAAATTCTTGATGAGAGATTTCCTCTCTACATCCTCTTCCTCCAGTTTGTTTAAGTCCGATTGAGGGATTTTCGGCTTATCCTGGGGTAAGACATCTTTTTGCACTCTCCGCATAGTGGCCATTGTAAAACAGTTAAGTGAAGCTTGTCCGTGAAAAGGGGCTTCCCATTCCATTTGGTCCACTTTATCAAATCTATTTTTCTTTTTATTATCAGGCCTAATTTTGCTCCGGGGCGTGTCCAGGTCCTGATCCATGTTCCCACTTGTGGGTGTTCCCTCATGTGCTATGCTACACCTTTCTACAAAATTCTCAATGTCCCATCTTGCTTTGGGCCAATAATAATTGTGAGCCACCTTTTGAATGATGGTACCTATCTTCTCATGGTCCCCATCTGGTTTCACATGTAGGCTCCTTATTAAGTCTGTCCTATATCTTTTTGGAAGAACCAGCTGTCCGTGACCATGGGATCTAGTTCCGGCCTTCCTATACATCAACTTGTTTTTCATGTAAAAATCTCCCTTGCCTGGAGTTGTATGACAAGTTGACAATTTTCTGAAACAAGGCTTGAGTGTTTTATCCCCAGCCTGTGCCTTCCTCATCTCTTCTGGAGTGGTATCTAACATAATATCCTCCTCCTGTCTTCAGGTCGACCTGACCTGAAGGGTTGCCATATACACAGGTTTCCTTCTGCAACGGTCAGCGTCATGATTGTCCATCTGACAATTCTTACACCACCTTTTTCCTTGGTTGAAAGATTTTCTTTCACCATATTTCCTTTCATCGAATTGTGGGAATTTATTTTTATGGTCATACCGTGGCCTATCAAATTGGTGCTTACCTTTATTTTGATCCTTAGGATCAAATTTATTAAAGTTCTGTGGTGCCCTAAAGTTGTCCACCTGTTTCTTTTTATTACCTGTTACCTCTGCTTGAGCTGCTTGATACCTTTCAGCAACATTTAGCAACTCACCCAGCCTCTCTGCACCTTGTTCCATGAGAAACTTTCTCAGGTCTGGAGCCATGGACTCTCTTAGTTGCTCTATAAGGACCATTTCCTTAAGATCTTGGGTTTTCCCCAGAGAAGTCCATTTCTCCAAGTATGTCTCTATTCGTGCAGAGAACTGGTGATAGGTTTCACCTGACAGTAGTTTAGCATTCCTAAATTTTTTCCTGTAAAACTCTGCATTCTTTTCATACCTTAACAAAAGAGCCTGCTTTAGCATGTCATAATTTCCTGATCACCTCTGCTCATTTTTGCAAAAACTTCATAAGCTGCCCCACGAAGTCCCTGAGATAACTTTAAGCTCCACCTTTCTCTCTCCAACCCATACGTGGTAGCTAATAGTTCGTACCTATTTATATAGCTCTCAATATCATCGTCTTTCTCAACAAAATGATCTAAATGAAAATTCATAGCTGAGATTGAGGCTCCTTGAGTAACCGTAGCATCAGAGGCAAAGGGACTGGCACCATTTTCAGGAGCATGGCCTTGAAACTCAAACTCCCTTAGTCGTAATTCATGTTCCCTTTGTAATCTTTTCTCCTCCTTTTCTGCTTCCCTCTCTGCAGTCAATCTTCTTTCTTCTGCAGCTTGTCTTCTTTCCTCGGCTTCCCTTTCTGCAGCTAATTTCTTAGTCTCAGCCTCAATTTGCAACCTCTTAGTCTCAGCCTCTTTCTTTCGGCCTCTTTTTCTAATCTTCTTTCTTCGCGTTCAATAAATTTGTCACATTCCGTTGTGACATAGGCAACCATAACTTGCCCATCTAATCCTAACTCTTTTGCAGTCTGAACCGCAGCAGATCGAAATTTGGCCAGGTCCGCCATTGTCTATTATGTAAATTTATACAATGTCTAACCAACAATTCAATCTCTAATGGACAACACAGGCACCGTGAGCTCAACCTTATTTAATTCCACCCAAGGATACCTTTTAATTCTTATATTCCCTGAAGTGAATTACCCCCAATATTTTTAATAGTTAAAGATTCAAAATCCCAGAGCGAGACCCCAATATATGTGGTGAAGTGGGAAGTTATAAATACTTATAAGGGACTTAGTGTACTGACTGAGATCAGCTGTGAAGGTATATATATATATCTAATAAGAGTAGTATATTATATATATAACCTTACTTGCTACCACATATCTATATATCTCAGTCAGAATTATTCTGGAATAGTGTGATGCTACGTTATGTGTCTAGGGTATGTGTATGGTGAAGTGTAAGTCACAACAACAGACAGATAAACAATTTAATTTAATCCACTACTCTTAACAACACTGTGACACTCACATACATATAACACTCTATGAGAATATCTTAAAGAAGTCACTAGTAACGTTTCAAATAACAATATGTATTCATTACTGGCATGAATGAATATGTGTCCTGATTCAACTACAAGGGAACCAGGAATCACAATCAATTTAAATTACAAGTTATGTACAGAATGTATTTAATATGAATATTGTAGTGACATATATTATTACCAATGTTCTATGTGTGTCAATTGTGTAGTGGTAAAATGAGGTAATACTGGTTTTGTTTTGTTCAAGCTCTGTTGGTATTTGTCATCATGACTTCAATAGTTTGTCTTTAGGGACCATTATTGTAGATGTTCACAGTTCCTGATTTTAAGACAAGTAAATTCCCCTCTTAATGTTAATTTTAAAAAATCAGTTCAAGATGAGGGGACATAATGTTGAGCTCAGCTGGCCAACTCTGCTTATCTTTAGTGATGGCGGCAGGAAAGGACTCCTCTGCTCGAATTCTCCTCTGGGCTCAGGAGACACCTCACTGATAGCTAAAAAGACCAAGGAGTATGCTGTCCGACTCTGGATTCAGCAAATCTCTGACCAGGTGCTGCTCACTACCATCAAGACCACTGTCCCACAATTTCATGGAAATAAACACAGATACGTTGATTAGCAATGAATTCTGGCACAAACTGGCACAAATTCCGTTCTGCCTATGTTCCAGGCTTTTATTTTAGCAAAAATGTGAGCTGGCTTCAACGTACTGTCGCTTTATCAAGCTTATTTGAATTAGTGGTCTCGAACTAACGCTCCCAAGTGTGTATATCAGCGAGACTGGCCAATGAGCCACGTTTCGACAAGTGTTTGAAAAAATGTTATCTTTTCCCGTCTCCCCCAACAACCAAGATAGTATTTATAGCCCGACCAATCGTGGTTAGGCTTTCATTTGTTGCGCTCCAATCAATTTGGAGTTTACATGGTAGGCTATTTATGTAACGTAAGGTTTTTTCAAACACGTTATAAAAAAAATTTTATGAGCAGAAATGATTTTATGCTGTCAGGCACCCCCAATATTTTATTTTGGGTATAATTTATTAATTCCTGGACTATTTGCGTAACGTTTTACATATTATTTGTCAGCAAACCCTAAGGAACCCAAAAATACTAATTTAAAGGAGCTACGTGGCTGCGTTCAAAATATGCAATTTCTTCTATCTCCTGTTTAGAAGATGTGCTGTCTGGGTACTGTTATGTGTTCAAACGTAAACCCATATAATGTTGTCTTTTCTAATAAGAGTCTGTTATGATTTATAAACCTAACTCTGGGAAAGGGTAGTGTATTTTATCACTGTCCGTCTGAAAAAAAAATTAGTGCATGTAGACTTACACGCGTGATGGTAGTAATTGTGTATCGCGCGAAGCGGGTTTAGTGTTCGGCTTTCTGCCTCTCCCTTCTCTTTTTATCCCTTTAGTCCATCTGTTCGTTCGTTTTGGTAACGCAGTATAATTAATGTTAGGGTTAATTTAGGTCATTACGCAGTACGTCTCAATGCTTTTCCAAGAAATACAGCACACGTTTCATTGAAGAAGGCGGGTAATAATACAGTAAGCTTTACTATCAACGTGAAAGCGTTACAATTTGCAGACGAAGCAGAAAACAAGGGGGATTTCGAGTACATTCTTTGGGACAGCACTGTCATTTTACCATTGCTCTTCTCTTTATTAATTTTATTTGTTAGGCTTCATATTTACCTAATAATTTATATATGTGGATTAGAATATTTCATGACACACATCTTCTTCTTCTTCTTCTTCTTCTTCTTCTTCTTCTTCTTCTTCTTCTTCGTTCTCTCTCAGAAAACCACATCTCTCTCTTATAAAGCTGACAGCCTGTCTCAGGCTTCTCTCGTCACCATAAAGTTTCTCCCTCAACTGGCAGCCTGTCTCAGGCTTCTCTCTTCACCATAAAGTTTCTCCCTCAACAGAGTTTGAGCTCATCTCATGGTGCCGACAGTCTTGAAGGTCATGGTTTACCGTTTGTTTGTCCTTCCCCTCCAGGTTGAATTTGTTTCGTGCTATTGTTTTTATCATCCTGGTTATTCCGTTCACGTTGACCTCTAGAAGCAACATCCCAAGATTGGAAGGTCAAAGCCAAGATCTTGGGATAAAAAAAGGAAGGAGTGATATCGCCCAACTATATTTGTTCTTTAGACTACCCACCCACCCCCTTGAAAACTCGAAATTACCCCGACCAGGGTAATTTACCAATAGTAATCGACCACTGCATACGTTGTTAGCATCTTTCTTCTTCTTCTTCCGTCCTTAGCCACCAACCGACGAAGCAGTCCGTGGCCAGTACGCCTAGTGGCGTCTTAGGGCAACAACAAATTGATCAATCTATCGCTTCCACCACGCCTATGGCGTCTTTGTGGGACAACAACAGACCAAACAATCTATCGTTGTTTCCGTAATCAGAGTAACTAGCAAGCAGGTGATCAGCCCACTGTGCTGTTAGCATCACAGACATAAATAGAACAGGCCTGAACACAGCAGACGTAAACACAACACAATCCTACATTATATCATCAACAGCAAACTAACTTTTTTTTTCGACCAGACCAAAACCACCAGACAACAGTGACATTTCTCACCCTCCCCCACCATCTGTTTCTCTTCCTTTTATGGTTTTATGACTCGGCAACTTTGTTATGTCAATGATGTTATTGCATCTTCGGACCATCCTAAACATGAGCAAACATTCATTAAGTGTTTTAAGTGGGTGAGCTTCTGCCGAGTAGAAAACTGAATTGGAAAAACAAAATGCAGACACGCTTTCTTGAGCATTAACGACAAACAAGTTCAATCCTCATAAAAAGGCAAAAGTCACCATGACGGCAGCGAAACATAACACACTTGTTGTAATAAAAATACTGGATTCGCAAAGATAACATAACTTAGCAAGAAAATGAATCTTTCAATGAATCACTTGTTTATTAATTCAACCAGGAAAATAAGAAGCTGAGGTCTGTCACCACAGGTGAGCATTCCCATAGCCAGTTATCACTGAAAGGGGATATAATAATATTATTAATTCAACTCTGCGCTCCTCTGATTGGTAGTCAGTTGTATTACATGTTCGATTTAATGATAATGGTAGTCAGTTGTATTACATGTTCGATTTAATGATAATGGTAGTCAGTTGTATTACATGTTCGATTTAATGATAATGGTAGTCAGTTGTATTACATGTTCGATTTAATGATAATGGTAGTCAGTTGTATTACATGTTCGATTTAATGATAATGGTAGTCAGTTGTATTACATGTTCGATTTAATGATAATGGTAGTCAGTTGTATTACATGTTCGATTTAATGATAATGGTAGTCACATAGCAGATACTGCCGTAGAGGAACAAAGTGTTAGAAATCCCATTTAATTCATAGTTCTTAACTTGTTTTGTGCCATTGACCCCGCTGATTGACTGCTGAAGGTCATTGACCCTACGTAGAAAAAATGTACATAAACACATAATTAAAAATAATATATTTTACATGTTAGGCTATGTACACGGGACCCCTACCCCTTTGTCGAATCTATTGACGAGTCAACAAGAGGCCCAAGATCCACTAGGTCCAGCTTTATGAAGTGCGGGTGACTAATTCCCTTCCTCGTTGCCTACCCTAACTCAAGAGCACAGCTAGGTACCCATTTACAGCTGCGTAGGCTGGAGAGTGAAGCTACCAGGTTTCAAAACCCGGAACTCTGCAACTTAGCCGCGAGATGGAAGGACTTCAACTATTCAGCCAATCAGAGTTAACTTCATTGAAGCCTAGTTTTTGTTTGTTGGCTTTTGTTTTTATCTACATGCTCGCGGCATAAACCAGATACAGTAGTTGAAATTCAAAGATGTTTCGTTGTTGTGTCATCGTCACAAATATGTGTGGTTGTTGTGTCATCGTCACAAATATGTGTGGTTGTTGTGTCATCGTCACAAATATGTGTGGTTGTTGTGTCATCGTCACAAAGATGTGTGGTTGTTGTGTCATCGTCACAAATATGTGTATCTATTCTTGTTGATTTCATTACTCTCATTTTCAGTCTTGATCTGGCTCAGTCATGTCTGAGTATGGAAGGTCCTGGGTTCGTTTCCTGGTAACCCCATCACTTCTGTTTTTTTTCTGTTGTCTGGTCTTCTGCTTCTTTGTTTCTCACGAGTGCCTGAAACATACCTTTGTGTATTATTTATTTATTTATTGTTGACAGGCCTCGAAGTTTCTCTACTTGTTTGTTTATGTGTTTGTATGAGGAATAAAGTGTAGAAAACACGTGATCAACAGCCGAAGTTCTGACCTAAGGGTGAAGGATGCACAAGACGTAGATGGATGTGCAGTGTCCATGAACTCTTGAAGAAACACTGCAATGTTCTACACTCAGCAACACTTCGTACACATAAGCAGAAACTATTCCCGCGAAACTCGATGTGTTTATGCAATTAAAAATTACAAGTAAATAAAAAACACTATGAAAAATAACATTAAAATAAACCACTCACATTTTTTTTCCCTTTCCTTCGACGATGGTCACAGAAAGACGTGTGTAGGTAAATCCAGATTTGTGAAAGTTCAGATAACCGAACTCACGTCTGCGTCTGCCAACTATACCAAATATACTGGATGCATAATGTGTATGACTTTCCGCCACAAATGGTAAGTGTATATGTGGGCGAAGACTCTACAAATGCCTACGCATAAACGACCGAGTTACCAGGTAGAAAAGTCTCTTTCCGAGAACTCGCTTTAAGGATAAAGAAGTCCCGGACCGATCATAATGGCCGCTTTCTTCAGTTATGTGAAATAAATTGGTAGAATGTTTTCACTCTCGCCTTAAGTACTTATATCGTGCACAGTGTTCGATTAACACTAAATAGATACGGATAATATCGAAGTACGATATAATAGTAATAGCAGTAATCGTGTTTTGGCTTGATAGTGGCAAGCCAAACAGTAATGACGCAGATGTACATATCAGGTAAGTTCCCTAAAATATAATTCTTATCGTAGGTAGAGACCAGGATGTCGTAATTACGTCTCTACCTACCATGGGACACATATGTACCTTTATGCTTCCGGCCCCCTCCCACTGAGCTGCACCAGAAATGAATGTTACAGGTGTCCTAAACTGTGTGTATTCGAATATGCCCAATGTTGTTAGTTCTGAAGTACCATTATAGTCATTACTGCTTCCAGAAAAAACTGCCTCTGAAACTATTACCACTACTATAACCACACCTACAACAACAATTGAAGGTGTCTCTACAACACCAAGTACCACAACTAAATACTACATAATAGCAAACGCGGACTTAATAGCAAAATAATAGTGAACAATGCAGTAAATATAAGAAACAATTAAACTAATTACAGTAATTGTAATGAAATGTATTTTGGGAAAATTCCGCATTTACATGCTTAAAATAGAACAGGAGGGCGACTACTTGAAAACCCGGTCCCAAATTTCCAAGTCCAAAATGTAGATCGCAAAATCTCAATCAACGGTAAATCCCGTTCCCAACAAAAAAAAAAAAGAAAAAAAAAAAAAAGTAGTCGACTTATGTTTATTTTAAAACACCATAACCCCTTGTGGTGTGCGATAAGTGTAACTGGGATAACGACGCAAAGAAAGAGTGTTGGTATAGTCAAATACCTTTTGGTTTGATTGTTTGTTTGTTGTCTTTGTGTACCATTGAATACACGCCCTACATCTAGGTGTGCCGCTATGTTAAAAATTTACACATCTACGTGTTTCACTAAATACATTTACGTGCATGGCTAAATACAACCAAGACATTTGCGTGTCTTACTAAATACAGACTTTACATCTACGTGTATCAGGAAAAATCAAGCATAGCCAGAGATGCCCTTGACTGGTACCCACAGGGGAAGAGAAGAGTGGGGAGGCCAAAGAGAACTTGGAGAAGAACTGTTGAAGAGGAGGCTAGGGAAATTGGAATGACTTGGGCACAGCTGAAACAGACAGCCTAGAATATAAATTGATGGAGAGCAGCTGTTTCTGTCCTATGTTCCACAGGGAACGAAAAGGAATGATATTGTTTTAGGAAATACAAACACCCCACCTACACGTATCACTAAACACAAACACATTAACTAAACGTGTCACTAAATACAAACACTACAGCTACACTTATCACTAAATACAAACACAATTGCTAAACATTTAACTAAATACAAACACTACATCTACGTGTACTATTAAATACATACAACGTAATACACGTACTACTAAATACAAACTACAAATTTACATGTACTACTAAATAGAAACAACAACACATTCACACGTACTACTAAATACAAACAACACACTTACACATACCACTAAATACAAACACCACATTTACACGTACGACTGAATAAATGCAACACATTTACACGTACAACTAAACACAAACACCACATTTACACATAGCACTAAATACAAACAACACATTTACACGTACCACTGAATACAAACACCACATTTACATGTACTACTTAATACAAACACCACATTTACACGTACCACTAAATACTAACAACATATTTACACGTACCACTAAATACAAACAACACATTTCCACATACCACTGAATACAGACAACATATTTGCACGTACCACAAAATATAAACAAGACTTCTACACTTACCACTAAGTACAAACAATGCATCTATCATCAACATCATTATCATAACATTTCACCTCGCCTTCAGCAAAGTCAGGCCATCCATTTTCTGTCTCCTTTACTCCGTTCATAACTGTATCCAGTGTCCTTGTCCGTGTGTTTTGTTCAGTCTCTCATCACCTTTCTTACCCTAGGCATCTCAGAACAAGAACTATCTTGTAATGCTATATATGCAATGCGAATACTTAAAGCATACATGTCTACTTATATGTTGAATTTCTTTGTTTTTCAAGTTAGATTTGATTTCAAAATTTTATTTAAAGTTTCCAGCGGTAGATTCCATGAACCCAGATGAAACCTGCCCTACTTTTGGCTGTTAGACTTCTTCAGAGCATGAGGTTTTCCCCTATGACTTGGAACGTAGCTGAACAGTGTTTTAAAATAAAACATCATTTAAAGCATTTAAAACCCCGCCGGTTGAAAAGCGCTTGTATAAAGGTACATTTCAAGCAGCAATGTTTTTATCTGGCGGACAATGCTGTTGTGATACAGGTAGTCTGAGAACTTTTAATGACCAAACTCACAAAGTCAGAGCTTCCGAACTTATTTTAGTCCTCGAACTCCATCAGCTTTTAGTTAATCTTCCTGTAACCCTCGTCCCAATATGAATGGAAATAGATTTTAGAGTTTACCACGCTCGCTCACATACGAAAATAAATAAACAGATTAATTGTTCATACAGAACACGTTATTTTATGCATAACTTTATTTTAGTAGCATAAAGTTGTAAAGTGTTAATGAGAAGACAGTTAAATCACTAGGCGAGGCCCTGGATTCTGTTTCCTTATCAACCAACAGTTTTATTTTTGGAACAGTTTCTGAAAGAGTTACCAGCATATAATTTCAGCCTCTTGTTTATTTCTTGCTTTTGATTGATTAAGAACAGGGCTGGGAATCCTGATTCACATAGAAAAGTTTTTAATAGGAGAATACCAAATAATCCCTTTACCCCCTTGACCCTCTAGAGGTACACGTACGGCAGGTTGGGTTAACCCTGGACCAGGTATTTTGGCAGCACTGAAAAAAAAAATCTAACGTTGTCACTTACCTGCAGAAGTCAAGATGCACATTTCAGCACATACTCGCTTTGAATATGTTTTCATAAAGGAACCATCCGCGGTTCAAGACAGGTGTTCAAGGCTTGTATTTATATGTGACACAGGTGTTCAAGACTTGTATTTATACGTGACACAGGTGTTTGACAATGAAGTTATATAAAGCTTGACGGTTGTCAATCTTGTAAATGTTTGTACGTGTTTACTCGGTGCCATTTGACCTGAGGTTATTGAGCGTGTCCTTGACACGTGTCCAAGCTGTACGATCAGGGGACGGCATATTGGTAGACCCTGATATGCTGGTAGATCACAGTAAATAATAAACATAATATGTTGCAGGTACTCGCGAGAAATAAAGAAGTCAAACACTATACACCCCCCCCCCCAAAAGGTGATAATTTTACATTGGAATGAAACCCAGGACTATCTAAACGGCGCGATTGCCTCATTACAGGAATGAACCGTGACTAACCACACTGATATGTCAACACCACAAAAAAGAGTGCCTTGTGGGCTGTTGTCACTTTTACGCGCACTCCCCGTAACTGTGGAATATGTATGATGTGATGTCTCTATAAGTGATGCAGGTTGGGGGCAGAGATAAACAATTGTAAAGCAAGAGAATTACGCCTCCTCCCCCCCCCCCCCCCCCCCCCCCCCCCCCCCCCCAATCCCGGGTCGTCATTTAAAACCACGAGATATTCTTGATTGAAAGTCCATTTGGCAGAGTGGTAAAAACGCTTGCATGTCGCCGCAAACTGCGTTCCGGAATGGAAACCTGATAGCTTAACGTTTAATTCTAGCCAGCTGTAAATAGATACAGGACTCTCCTCTTGAGTTAGGGAAGTAAAAGACAGCTAGGAAAGAAATTATTAATCCCCCCCCCCCCTCATCTCCTCCCCCCTCTATCTATAACACTTTACTTCCCTTCGCCAGAATCTGCTGTAGAACTACCGTTACCTTTCATCATCCCTATTAAAAATTGTTATTCTGCGTTCCCAGCGAAAACTCGCGAGCTAGCTTTCAAATATTCACTTTCTTGTTAACTGTATGAGATAGTGACGCCGTCTTTTGTTTGAAGTCAAGTTTACCTTATGTAAAATATAATTTAGGTTGGATTTTCCACCGCTCAGTTGATGGACTTACAGGAAGCAGATAGATCGTCGAGCAGAGACAAAAGTACATATAGGCTTCACTTATTCCAAATTTCAAATACTCTGACATCCGATATCAGAAATGACTTTATCTAGGTTGATCTTTAAGACGCTCAGAGCTTCTAAATTAGATGCCCATAGCTTCTGAGTTGCCTGCTGCTTCTATAAACACGTCTAATCTAAAAACCTGATTATAATATTCGATGTTCAAATTTTATTCAGCGCCCCGTGCTGACAAATAACGCGATTATCTAGACTTAGTCTTTATAGTTGTCAACTGATTAATATATATTATATCTTTTTCTTTGTCGTTCGAACTCAGACTTGTACATTAAAATTACTTGAATAGAGGCAGTAGAGAGTTCAAGGTTCTTGACGTCTCCAAACAGTTTTTCATGGAGAGAAGTAGGTTGCTGCCATATGCTCTCTGTTCACTGCTGTATGCTCTCTGTTCACTGCTGTATGTTGGGCAGGACTGAAGCAGATGTTCGGCTGTCATGGCGCTGATGTCAAGGAAGCAGATGTTCGGCTGTCATGGCGCTGATGTCAAGGAAGCAGATGTTCGGCTATCATGGCGCTGATGTCAAGGAAGCAGATGTTCGGCTGTCATGGCGCTGATGTCAAGGAAGCAGATGTTCGGCTGTCATGGCGCTGATGTCAAGGAAGCAGATGTTCGGCTATCATGGCGCAGATGTCAAGGAAGCAGATGTTCGGCTGTCATGGCGCTGATGTCAAGGAAGCAGATGTTCGGCTGTCATGGCGCTGATGTCTAGGGAGCAGGTGTTCGGCTGTCATGGCGCTGATGTCAAAGAAGCAGATGTTCGGCTGTCATGGCGCTGATGTCTAGGAAGCAGGTGTTCGGCTGTCATGGCGCTGATGTCAAGGAAGCAGATGTTCGGCTGTCATGGCGCTGATGTCAAGGAAGCAGATGTTCGGCTGTTATGGCGCTGATGTCAAAGAAGCAGAGATCTGTTGGACTATATCAAGATAGTTTCTACACTCTTCTCTAATTAGATTCTTATTTTCTTTTTTTCTTTTTTTTAATCTGACAAGTTTTAATATTTCCTGATGTCGTTTATCGCTTACCTCTCGCGGTCCCTTAATCGAACACTGACAGCGTCACGCTTCAGTCTACTCAGCTGTAAATGGGTACCTGTCTCCACTTTTCTGTTAGGGAAGGCAAGGTCAGCAAGGAAGGGAACTAATTACCCCACTTAATAAAGCTCTACATAGAATAGTGAAGTCTCTAGCACTTCACTTACCTACGGCAGTATTTGCTTTGGGACTACCGTTACCTTTTTTTGTTTTGTAAAGTTGTTTATAACAAAAGAAAAGTATAGACAAAAGATGGGGAGACAAGGTAGAAAGGAGGAAAACTATTTAACGGCTTTATCACAGTCATTATGCAAATACGTTCAAATACGTTCAAATACGTTCAAATACGTTCAAATACGTTCAAATACGTTCCACTCATATTGTGTGTTGACCCTTCCACTGTTAATGAGTTTTTTTTTCTATTTCTCCGTCGCCCATACATTTTTATTTTATTTATATTTTTAAAAATTGTATTATATGTCTTGATTTTAATGAATTATTTATTTACCTCCAACTCATTCTGTCCTCTTTTATCTCTAGTACTCAATTATTATTACGTTTGGGTAGTTTCATGTTCAGTTTCGATTTTTAGCTTCTTAGTATGTACTGTTTACATCCGGAAGTGGCAGCCACTTCCTTTTCTTGTGACGCACTCTCCCTCCGACAGGCGTGCTAGGTCTAAGCTGCCTTTAGGGAAGTACCTAGTTTTTATTTTTATATTTATTTACATTCTTGTGTGTCATATCTAACTCTCACTTTCTTTCTTTTCCCTGACGAGGGCCTTGTGGCCGCAACGTTGGCTATTTTCTTTGTCTTTAGTCCTCGTAAGACGAATTACCATTTTTTTTTTTTTTTTTTTTTTTTTTTTGGTCAGGTCATACTGAATAAATTCAGAAAGCAAATGATTTGTAAAGTGTGCTTTAACATTCATTCCTCCATAATCCACAACTTCTTAGTTTTTTAGAGTCAGTATTGTCTATTTTGTTTACATGTTTGTTTTTTTTTCCGCGGATTTATTTAAACACTCCTGTGCTGAAATCATGGTCAAATAACAGTTATTTTTCAAGGTTATTATTTTTCTCCGATGAAGCAGAACCCGGCTGTTAATTTAAGGTCACGTGTTACGATCATCCCTTGCCTGTCGTAATACACGAAGCGTCGTACGCTTTTACGTGACACTGTACACAAGAGGGCTAACAACAGTATGGGATTGGTACAAAACTATAAGCACTTGTTTCTTGTGTGTCATCACTGTCATATGATCAGTATTAGCAGTGTTGTCTTCAAGTCTTTACTCACAAGTCTCCAGTCTTTTAGTACAAGTCTCAAGTCGAATCTCCCGTCCCTTAGTGCAAATCTCAAGTCGAGTCTCAAGTTTCTTAGTGATTGTTGTTTGTTAACGGTTTGCCTTTTTATGGCGAGACACGTTCTTTCGACCTAGACTTAAATCCGTTAATTATATCGGAGCCCAATTTACCGTTCAAAAAAAGTGAACTCTGTTAATTAAAGCGCTGTGTTAATAAACTCTAAGCCCCGAAAAGGACTACCAGCGCCTATCAGCTAGCATAGAGTAGCCCTGAAAAGGACTAGTCCTGAAAAGTACTTCTAAGTGCAAGTCACAAGTCGAGTCTCAAATCTCTTAGTACAAGTCTCAAGTCGAATCTCAAGTCTCTTAGTACAAGTCTCAAGTCGAATCTCAAGTCTCTTAGTACAAGTCTCAAGTCGAATCTCAAGACTCTTTGTACAAGTCTCAAGTCGAATCTCAAGTCTCTTAGTACAAGTCTCAAGTCGAATCTCAAGTCTCTTTAGTACAAGTTAAAAGTCTCTTAGTACAAGTGTGAACTCGAGTCTCAAGTTTTTTAGTACGAGTCTCAAGTCAAATCTCGTCTCTTCAGTACAAGTCGCAAGTCTCTTGGTACAAGTCTCACGTGGAGTGTCAAGTCTCTTGTTGCAAGTTTCATGTGGAGTGTCAAGTATCTTGTTACAAGTCTCATGTGGAGTGTCAAGTCTCTTGGTACAAGTCTCATGTGGAGTGTCACGTCTATTGGTATAAGTCTCTTGTTACAAGTCTCATGTGGAGTGTCAAGTCTCTTGGTACAAGTCTCAAGTCACAAGTCTCGTGTGGAGGGTCAAGTCTCTTGGTACAAGTCTCAAGTCACAAGTCTCACGTGGAGTGTCAAGTCTCTTGGTACAAGTCTCAAGTCTCTTGTTACAAGTCTCACATGGAGTGTCAAGTCTCTTGGAACAATTATCAAGTCTCTTGTTACAAGTCTCATGTGGAGTGTCAAGTCTTTTGGTACAAGTCTCAAGTCTCTTGTTACAGGTGTCATGTGGAGTGTCAAGTCTCTTGGTAAAAGTCTCAAGTCTCTTGTTACGAGTCTCATGTGGAGCGTCAAGTCTCTTGGTACAAGTCTCAAGTCTCTTGTTATAAATCTCATGTGGAGTGTCAAGTCTCTTGGTACAAGTCTCAAGTTACAAGTCTCATGTGGAGTGTCAAGTCTCTTGGTACAAGTCTCAAGTTTCTTGTTACAAGTGTCATGTGGAGTGTCAAGTCTCTTGGTACAAGTCTCACGTCTCTTGTTACAAGTCATGTGGAGTGTCAAGTCTCGTGGTACGTCTCAAGTCTTTTGTTACAAGTGTCATGTGGAGTGTCAAGTCTCTTGGTACAAGCCTCAAGTCTATTGTTACAATCTCAAGTCTCTTGTTACAAGTCTCAAGTCTCTTATTACAAGTCTCATGTGGAGTGTCAAGTCTCTTGGGACACGTCTCAAGTCTCTTGTTGGAAGTCTCATGTGGAGTGCCAAGTCTGCATACGTCGCCTCGGTACTGCTTTATTCTATCTCAACTTTTGGTTAAAAAAATTAACCTGATGTCACAAATCAATGTCATATAGCTTAACCTGATGTCACAAATCAATGTCATATCGCTTAACCTGTCATCATACACACCATCTGACAGTTAACAGTTTGGATTATCGTGCAATGTTTTATTTTAATGTGATACATCCTTCTTATCAACTACTCACCCAAAAATACTTTGAACGCGTTTTTCTCAAAACAAGCTGAAGTGGAGATGGTATAAAAGGAGTTCAAATATATTAGTCGAGTCTCATTTTTTTAAATCTAAAACTGTATGCCACCATCGCTTTTCTTTAAACAAGCACACAAATCACTATAACTCATATGAAAAATGATAATCCATGTTTTTTTTTTTTATTAATGTTCTGGCTGCTTTCATTTGATCAAACACTGTTGGCACATACATTTTACTAATTTCAACAAAACCCTTTTCGATTTCTCGATATGGGTGCGTTCGCCAAAATTGACAAGTATGGAGACGAGTCGAGTCGCTAATTAAAAATATTTAAGTCGAGTCGTTGTGGGGAAGTGAGACTCGAGGCCCACTCCATAGACTCGAGTCGACAACACTGAGTATTATAGTATGGGTTTCAATAATATCTTCGCAGTTCCCTAATCATATATCTGATAACGTATCTGCCACAAGGCGCTGCTGTTACGTCACAGTTACATAATATTGGACGGACGAGTTTCACACCGTGGCGCAACACTCAACCTTCTCGTTTTCTGCCATTTGTAAAGTTACCACCACTTTTCCTTGTCACAACACGCTGCCCTTGCCACAACACTCAACCTTCTCGTTTTCTGTCATTTTTATGGTTCTCCCTGCCTTTGTAACAACATGACATTTTTCCTTTTCTATAGTTCTCACAGCACTCGTCTTAACATTCAATATGTTTTCCCTTTCTATAGGTTGTAAGGTTTCCACCGCTCTCGTCACAACACGATATATTTTTTGTCCTTTCCATAGTTTGTCAGGTTTCCACATCCATTATCATAACATGACACTTTTCCTTGTATCATTTGTAGACGAAGATTGTAGATAGTCTGAGTGATCTATTATCAACTTTTTTATATCATTCTCCCAATTCAAAACTGTTTCTTATTATATTGTCTCTTTTTTTTCCCCCTTCACGAATGATAGACTGAATTTTCGCATTGCCACTTTTATTCTGTAGTTCAGCATATGTGAGAGCCCGACTGGCAGAGTTGTTAGAGTGCTGACCTCTCGTGGCAAAGGTACCGGGGTCAAAACATGGTGGCGTCACACTCCAGTCTACCCACCTGTAAATGGGTATACCTGACTCTGTTCTTGAGTTAAGGCAAAGTCAACGAGGAAGAGAACTCGCCACACTACCTCATAAAACTGGACCTAGTATAGTGAAGTCGTTCCCCCCCCCCCCCCCACCCCCACCCCCCAATCAATTCTGCTGTGGAACTACCTTCACCTTTTCACAACGTACGTCGTTTATACCTCACTGGATACTGAATAAATGTGTGGATCACGTTCGAAAGAGATACTTGGGCTTCATGAAAGAGGAAAGGTGGAGTGATTCATCCTGCATGTCTAAACACGCGCAAGACGCCTGGTCACACTTGAAGTGACATCAACAAAAAGTGCGCATTATTCTGTATTATAAAGACAGGAACTACAAGAACTACTTGTTTTAGTGATGGCAAAACAAAAAAAGAACCAACAATAATCCAGGGTTTTGATTTATTTATATTCAAAAACAAACCAGGTAAAACTACATAATCTAATTATAATCTAATTATAATCCTAGCTAGTTTAATAGTTTGACACTTGTTATAATTGCCAAGGGATGACACACCCCTGCTAAAGAAAAAAGCTATATTTTAAAAAGCAACTCGACGTTTGTTATTTTCGGTTCTGCCGGCCTGTATTCCATTCTTTAGTCTCGTAGTCCGAGCCATTATTCAATGCTCGATCACAAAAGTGTCACATATAACTTGTTTTACTGTAATCGCTGGTCTGGTTGGAACGGTGAAGGTCAGCCTTGGATGGATAAATAAATATTATTTTTACCGTCTGTCTGGAACAGTGAGCGTCAGCTACGCACCAATAACCACGTCCCTATGTCCTTGACCCCAGTATTTCAAAACATTTCAGTGGTGGATATAATTAATCCTTACGTAAAGCGGTGCTAAAAATAGTATAGGGGTGAATCGTATCGCCAGGGTGTACAGGCGCGAGCAGCACAGTCACACGCAGCGAAAACAGGTTCACGCTTTAAAGTTTAAACGTTCGTTGTCAAGTGACATCAGCCAAGCTAGTGGTAACCCACAACAGACGGTGTTACCCCCACCCGTAGCGTATTTAATTTTGTGGTGTACCCACTAATTCTCGACCGTCCGCCACACAAAAATAACTAATAAACAACAAATAAATAATAAAATCCCCAACCACAGAAAATCCATATCAAGGTCAAAGAAGTCCCATAGCAGTAGCTGCCGAAGGGGTGTTAAGTGTTAGAGACTTCACCGTACTAGGTCCATTTTTTGTGAGATAGGGTGACTAGTTCCCTTCCTCGTTGCTTTTTCTTTTCCTAACTCACAAGCAGAGTCAGATACCCACCCATTCGCAGCTGAATAGAGTGGAGTATTACGCTACCAAGTTTTGATCTCGAAACTCTGTAAATCTGACCCGAGATGTAAGCGTTCTAGCCGCTTAGCCAATCGGACACTCAATATCCTTATACTAAATGTTAATACGTTATAGTCTATCTACACTGAAACAGACCACACGGTCTTTTCTATTTGGACATGAGTCCTAATAAAACCAACAGTCCCTGTGTCTAGGTTGAACCTGGCTCGCCTCGCCAAAACGAGGTAAAATTTTATTTTAAAAAAATTAGTCTATCGAGAAAAATGCACCAAGTGCAAGAATCTATTTCCATTCAATTCGTCTGTCTTGCCAGTCAGTGACTGTTCTCTGTTATACACACCTGTCTATCTATTCCTTTATTGTGCTATTTTTCTCTTCACCTGTTTTCTGTTCCATATACGGAGATTTCTCTTCACCTCTCTTGTGTTCCATATAGGGATATATTGACAACGTCCAACACTAATTTTAAACAGGCTTAATTTAGTAGTGTGCGCACGACTGGCAGAGTGGTTAGAGCTCTGGTCTCATGCAGCAAAATTGCCGGATTCGACTCAGGTATCCTCACACTACAATCTACCCAGCTGTAAATGGGTACGTGATTTTGCTCTTGAGTTAGGGAAGGAAAATACAACGAGGAAGAGAAAAAGTCACGCCCACCTTTCGATACTGGACCTAGTAAAGTGAAATCTCTGACACTTCCCTCCTCTCCGGCAATATCTGCTAAGGGACAAAATTTACCTTGATTTACGTCACTTTATAACCAGGTTACCAACTAGGCCACTTTACGCAGCCGGAATACTAGAGCACATTTTAGAAAGGGCCCTCCATTTACACACACACACACACACACACACACACACACACACCCCCCCCCCGCCAAAAAAAAAAAAAAAGTTTATTTATGATATGTCAAAATTTAAAAACAAAATGTTTCTTAAAATGAATATCCTTGGTATCTGACTCTCTTAGTAAAGTACAACATCTGACTCTCTCTGTCTACGGCGATAATGTACTATAATAAAGAGTCATTATTTGTTTGTAACATTATTCAGTGTTACAGTATTAGTGATAATAATGATGAGGAAGATGCGGAAAGAACTTGAGCTGATGGCACGTGACAGGAGGGCTTGGTATGTGTTTGTTGAAGGCCTATGCTCCTTGGGAAGCTATTGATTGATTCAGCAAAAACTTGATATAATTGTGAGCACGAAATGATAGCTGTACCACAGGTTCGCGCGCCGCGCTATGGTTATCCTGGCTATACAAGCTACATAGACGGTACTTCGACAAAAGGAAAGTTGGTTCAAATCTTCTCTGGGGGATATCCTTCAAAACTGCTTAGATCGTGACGTCAATAATCTAAGCCTGTGTGGAAACAGCAGCCGTGCTTGTAAATATATGTGATCATGACACCATGCCAGTACCTGACAGGAATTAACTACAGGTCATTCCGTCAATGGCATTTGCCCAGTCTATCTTGACCTGCAGGCAGGCTCTATTAGTGGGGGGACCAGCAGGGCCATTTAGCACCGGGCCTCGCACCAACAAAACTTGCATGATCCACCACTTTTACAAGAAGGGGCCTCGCACCAACAAAACTTGCATGATCCACCACTTTTACAAGAAGGGGCTTCGCACCAACAAAACTTGCATGATCCACCACTTTTACAAGAAGGGGCCTCACACCAACAAAACTTGCATGATCCACCACTTTTACATGAAGGGGCCTCGCACCAACAAAACTTGCATGATCCACTACTTTTACAAGAAGGGGCCTCACACCAACAAAACTTGCATGATCCACCACTTTTACATGAAGGGGCCTCGCACCAACAAAACTTGCATAATCCACCACTTTTACAAGAAGGGGCCTCGCACCAACAAAACTTGCATGATCTACCACTTTTACAAGAAGGGGCCTCGCAAAGGAAACGGCCCGAGCCTCATCCGAGCTCTCGGGGGAGGGGCGCTGTTTATCAGTCATGTCTCCATGCCAGGTTTATTCTTATGGCTGACCTCAGTGTACATTTCAAATACTGCCCTACACAATCCACTACTTCTTTGTTTTCAGCATCAGCTTTGTCTGTTTGTGACTAATATCAGGCTGGCTACCTCATCGTGTTCAATAAATTGTTACAAAGAACTTGTCTGTTTGTGACTAATATGAGGCTGGCTAGTACCTGATCGTGTTCAATAAATTCTTACAAAGAACTTATCACCGCTGTCAAGAGCATATGAATGCTTCGGTGCAGGCTATATGGCGACTAACTGCAGAAGTGGCTCCATGCTCCATAAGGAACTAAACGGGAATTGATGATGATGATGATTGACTATTTTGTTTACCACAAGTTTGTTTACTTGTTTATTTCAACACTCGTGGGCTGAGATCAAGGTCAAATAACAGCTATACGCCAAGGTCGTTATTCTCTTCCAATGAAGCAGATCGGAAGCGCCTGTCATTATTTTTAACTTTCTCCTTGCATCCACTTCTCTGAATCCTTCATAATTATTTCTTTATGAATAGTTTGTATTCTGTTTTGTTTGGCCCTTACGTTTTTGCTATAAATATCTAAGTACTTACAATATGTTTCTTTGACCATACTGATTTGAAAATTTCTATAAAGGCAGTCAGTTACTGTAATATATATCCTAGCATACAAGCAGTTTCTCGGTTTTTCAACAACTTTCTCCACTGTAATATCTTATATCTATTATTATTATTTTAATATTTGTAGGCTTTGTTTCCTCTAGGCAGGCTGTCGAATCCCACTGCACGATTAAATACCAGACGTGTAATATTTTCTGGGGGTGGGTACCACCTGTGAGACCTAGTGAGACCTTTATATAAAGGGGCACTGTGAGACCCAACCATGACTGACGTCACATGATCTACGTCACAGTTAACACGCGAATCGCAAAGCCGGGTTGCTTGTGCATGTAAACTTTCTTCTTCTTCTTCTTTGATCCTTAGCCGCCGACCGTCAAAGTAGTCAGTGGCCATTACGCCTGGTGGCGTCTTGTAGGGCAACAACAAAATTTGATTCCACTTTGCTCGGTCGGCGGCCATCCTTCCTACAGAGCCCCAACTCTGGTTCGTTCTTTGCATCTCAGCCTTCATAGTCCTCAGCCAAGTTGTTTTTGGTCGGCCTTTCTTTCGTTTTCCTTCAGGGGTCCATAGCATAGCTGTTCTTGTGATGGCATCGGGGTCTCTTCTGAGGACATGGCCAACCCAGCTCCGGCGTCTGCCAGCTATGATGGTGTGTATGTCCTCTTGCTTGCTCCGAGTAAACAGATCTTGGTTGGTGAAGAGATTCGGAGAATTTTTCTTAGGCATGTTGATGTAAACTTTCACCCTACTATAAATATCCAAGTCTTTTTTATTATTTTCGTTGGACTTTGAACTCTTGAAATTTACATATGTAACTAAGCATCTATTTTTAAAAGTTAAATGTTTTTGAAATTTACATATGTAACTAAGCATCTATTTTTAAAAGTTAAATGTTTTCACCGCTGGAGGTTCCTGTGGGGTATCTATGGCACTACCACAGAAATTGAATATATTTTGCATTCATCCCCTCCCCCCCCTCCCCAACCGAGGCCCGAAAAATATAACTTGTTATTGTCCCTGTTAATTTCCATCCATTTACTGTTAACATTATTCATATTTCGTGGAATCTGTGTCCAGGTTTGTGACGTGTATTTACTGTATTTTTTGTATGTGATCTATCCAGGGCCTGATTCAGATATAGTGAGGCCCTAAGCTATAGAAAGCTGTAGAGGCCCTTTTTGGCAATAGGTAACAGAGAATATTGCCGTGTAACAACTAAACGTGGCAAGAATGCTGTCAAGATGCATAATTCATGTCAGGTGGGTGGAAGGATTTATCCATTAAGATTTAAAAAATTTGTCTCTAACTTTTTTTTGGTTTCAACGCATTTATTATAGCACAAAATATTTCAGTTTTGTTGACGAAGAGTGAAGTGAGTCAGCCACCACTGTTAGAGAGGCCCCTTCAGACTGTGAGGCCCTAAGCTGTACCTTGTTTAGCTTATGCCTCAGTCCGGCCCTGGATCTATCAGTAGCAACAGTACATGTTTACTACAACTTATGTTGTCTTAACTCGATAATGTCTCACGCGGCATATTAAATATGTGATTTTATTATTCTTCTTCTTTTCTTTTCGCTTGAACTATATTGTCTATATCTGCAATGTTGTTTCTTGTATAAACTTCACTGTCTTTTGTAGTTATTCAAGATATTTTCGAGCTCTAATTTTTTGCTGTAGCCGTCTTTTTTACTATTGACGCCTTCAGCATTCCAGTGCATTATTTTAAATGGTCTTTTCTTTGCTTGGCCAGTAGCTCTATTCTCATGCCTCCTGGCTCCACGGGGCAATTGAGAAGGACCCCCAGTAGTAGGGGTTGGGCCCTTCCGAGGCAGAGGGCCCGGCACTGCGCCTGCATGGGTGTCCGTCACAGGGCGAGTGCCATAACGTTTTGCAGATATAGGCATACTTCCATAGCGCATGTGCGTGGCATCCTGATTGCTGTGGTGCGCCTCTTGGCTGGTTGCCTCCGTCTTCAGCACCTTGACTTGCTAGGGCAGACTGTGGTCTTGCTCGAGTGTAGGAGGGCCTGGCCAGTCTTGGTTTTTCAGCCGCTGATGGCTGTACTTGAGCCCCATCTCCACGTCAAGGAGCTGGCCTCGATGGGGTTTACAAGGACTGAGAATTAATATTATATTTTCACCGTACTAACATGAATAACCGTGCCAGGTTTCTGATTTTGTTTTTGTGAAAATATTGAACTTAAAAACAACATGAAGTGTGTGGATGGTACATGCCTTGTCGTACGTTCGCTGGTGCAGTCTCCTCACTGCACTATTGGATGGACATGAGTATATAATATACTAATACATACTCATAAAAATTGCTTGCTCAAATCGGATATGTCAAATCGAAGGTGTAAATATCGCAGCCTAGCTGTAAACTATGACACAACGTACTTACCGCTCAAGACTAACCGCCAGTATAGTAATGACAGAGATATGGCTGAGAGCGAACGCAAATAGCAACTCCTTGCCTAATTTAAATAACTTTCATTGTTGTCTTTTAAGTTATCCGTTTGACATGTTAATCATCATAACAGGCGTCGTATGTCCTTGACATTCAATCAACGTATTAAATCATTTAAAAGGATCTTTTCGCACTATTACGTCATTCTTGGAGTTCTTTCAAAGTGGCTTTAAATGCCAAATAACAGGATATAAAAGTAATGCCTTTTAAAACATTTTTTTCCACTGGGGTTTTAACAAAAACAACACAATAGATTTGGGATATACAAAAGAATTAAGAAAGTGAATTTAAACTTAGCAGTCGTAGTAGCAGCCCCTTTATTCATGACTATGGGAACGCGCCCCTGAGGTGATTACCCTCAGCTGTTTTATTTCCCCGGTGCTCCTGTCAGCGTGTTCTTTTCTCTTCTGCTTGTTGGCGCCATAGGGGGAAGCACTACATGGTGCGATGGGCAGCTTCATGCTATTAGATTGCTGGATTTATGTCCAGTTCCTTCATGTCTGGATAACTTTTAAAAGTCGCATGTATTGACCGCTGAAGGTACCTGTGGGGTATCTATGACACTGTCATAGAATTTGAATGTATTCACTATTCTCTCGTTCCCCCAGCCGAGGTTCTCTGAATGTTAACTGTTATTTTAACTTAAAAGTCATACATAAGAGTAAAACATTTACCGTCTCTATAGCATGGTGTTACATTCATAAGAACAACAACAAACTTACTTGTATACAAACCGTCGCACATGCACACACGCACGTTCGCAGAGAGCGAACTACAGGGGTGATAAGTGGCTATTTTTTCTAGTTATGTCTCCCAGGTTGAACTGATAACATCACTTTATACACGTTAACATCAACAACGTCAGTACTCACCAACATAGAATTTTTCTTTGCGCTACTTACGGAGCAGGGGACTGCCACTGTAGCTGGTCTTTTGGCAGGTAGCCTGCACCGAGCAGTCACATACTCCTGCTGCAGTAATGTATATGGCGCTTTCTTTTACATGACGATGATGCTAGCCCTATGCACAACCTCCATTTAGTGGCCTTGTACGACATGCATCATGCTGCCGATGTCCTATTAATTCTTAGTTTACACGGGGGGAAAAAAACTGCTGGTTTCTGAATGATACACTCTTCATTAATTATCCATGACTTGATACACTCTTCATTAATTATCCTTGATACACTCTACATTAATTATCCATGACTTGATACACTCTTCATTAGTTATCCATGATACACTCTTCATCAGTGGTGGGCAACCCAGAACTGTGACGATCTACTTTAAAAACACTGAGTTCTCTAAAGATCAACACTGATTACACTTCTTTTACAGCTCTCTCGCTGGCTCTCTCACTCTCTCTCTCTCTCTCGCTTTCTCTCTCTCTTTCTCTCTCTCTCTTAGACGGGCCTAAGTTCCTTTCTCTCAACACTTTGAAAATAAAGTTCGTTCGCTCTCTTTCAGTCCCTATTCATACAATCGTAGACTTTTCGAATACTTTATTAGTTTTGATTACATGCCCCCCTAATCAGATTATCTTTTCTTATAATATCAATTGTAGGTTCTAATGACGATGTTTGTACTTTTCTACATATTTTATGTCATGTTTATAAGTAGTTAATGTTAATATGAGTGTGCTATTTTATTTTACTTTGCAACGTTGAATTCCTTGACATTGATATGTAAAATGCATATGGGAATAAATGAATTCAGTATGAAAGGTGAGAGAAAGGAAGGGCAGAATGTCAGACGGGCCTGCGTGCCCAATTCTCAACCCTTTGAAAATAAAGTTCGTTCGTTCGTTCGTTCTTTTTTTTTTTTTTTTGAGATTTCAAAGTATATAGAAAGTAGAAACAGTTCCGCATTTATGTAACGTCTATCTCCGCTCACTGGCTTCCTAGCTCAGTGGTCTATGGTTCGATCCCCAGATGAGGTGGGATTTTTTTAGGCCGCAAACGGCTCCTGGGTCGACCCAGCCCCAATTGGGTACCAGAGCAACTCTGGGAAGGTTAAGGCGGCCGGCGTGATGCTGACCACATCACCCCTAGTGTGCCGATGGTCAAGAAAATATGGGCCTAACACCATATTCCCAATATGCCTCAATGGGCGTGTAACGGGATTCCCTATCTCCGCTATATGATATACTTCCCATAATTCTGTGGTGAAGTGGGATGTTATAAATATTTATAGGGGGACTTAGTGTACTGACTGAGATCAGCTGTGAAGATATCTATATCTAAGGAGAGTAGTGTATTATAGATAACCTTACTTGCTGCCACATATATATATATATCTTAGTCAGAATTATTCTGGAATAGTGTGATGACTACGTTATATGTCTAGGGTATGTGTATGATGAAGTGTAAGTCAAAACAACAACAGACAGATAAACAATTTAATTTATTCCACCACACTTGACAACACTGTGACACTCACATACATATAACACTCTAAAGGATCTCTTAAAGGAGTCACTGATAACTTTTCAAATAACAATATGTATTTATTGCTGTTATGAATGAATATGTGTCCTGATTCAAATACAAAGGGAACCAGGAATCACAATCAATTTTACTTACAAGTTATATGTACAGAATTTATCAATATGAATATTGTAATGACATATATTATTAAAAGTATTCTATGTGTGTCAGTTGTGTAGTAGTAATATGAGGTAATACTGGTTTTGTTTTGTTCAAGCTCTGTTGGTATTTGTCATCATGACTTCAATAGTTTGTCTTTATGGGAACTATTATTGGAGATGTTCTCAGTTCCTGATATTAACACAATTTAATTCCCCTCTTAATGTTATTTTTACAAGGTCATTTTAAGCTGGGGTTACATAATTTTGAGCTCAGCTGGCCACATCAGCTTATCTGGCGTGATGGCGGCAGGAAAGGACTCCTCTGCTCGATTCTCCCCTCGGCTCTGGAGACACCTCACTGATAGCTAAATGGACCAAGGAGTATGCTGTCCGACTCTGGATTCAGCAAAGCTCTGACCAGGTGCTGCTCAATACCATCAAGACCACGGTCCCTGAAAACAAGAAGGATGTACCTTCTACTTCATAACTAATTTATACTTTCTTTTTACACTGAGCACAATACATCACAAACATTGAGTTCAGAGCGTTAGGCCAACTGTCAGCTTCATCTGAAATACTTTATACCAGTATTTACCTCCTTAATGGTTACTACGCCTCTGCACTTCCAGCATTATTTCTGTCTAATCAATAATCTAGGTGTCAGTGTACTGTTTGGCCATTCCATGCAGTTTTACTTTCCTCCGACACCTTCTGTTCAGGCTGGAGCATTATAGGCTTTACATCAGGTTTTCTACTGAACCACACATATATACAGGCATAAATTAACAATTCACATTCAATTTTCATTAAAAGATACTGAATGTTTCAAGCTTACCACAATTCATGGAAACAAACACAGATACGTTGATTAGCAATGCATTCTGGCACAACTACTGGCACAAATTCCCCTCTGCTTATGTTCCAGGCTTTTATTTAGCAAAAATATGAGCTGGCTTCAACGCACTGTTGCTTTATCAAGCTTATTTGACTAGTGGTCTCGAACTAACGCTCCTAAGTGAGTATATCAGCGAGTCTAGCCAATGGAGCCACGTTTCGACAAGTATTTGAAAAAATTTTAACTTCCTACGTCTCCCCTAACAACCAAAGATAGTATTTATAGTCCGACTAATCGTGTGTAGCCTTACATATCATTCCAGCCAATCAGTTCAAATGTAACTTGTGGCCCATTTCCCGTACAATGGTGGATTAAAAAAATCTACCACTGAGCGATTCTGATTTTGGGTGTTGTCTGACAGCACCATCATTTTATTTTGGCTATAACTTGTCAATTCCTAGACTATTTGCATAACGTTGTACATATTCTTTGTCAGCAAGCCCTAAGGAACACAAATATACCAATTTAAAAGAGCTAAGTGGCTGCGTTCAAAATATGCAATTTCTAGGATAGTCGTGTAGTTGTTTTTTTTATTTTTTATGTGAGAACCGCCACCTGTCCTGCTGTACTGTCAGACTAATGTCAGGATTTCGGACATAAAACAGTAGAATGTCAGGTTTCCCCAATAAGCGTTTTTCAGGTTTTAAAACCTAACTCTGGGAAGGGTAGTGAATTTATCACTGTCGATTGAAATAAAGTTAGTGCATGTAGTCTTACACGCGTGATGGCAGCATTTGTGTATCGCGCGACGCGTGTTTAGTGTTCGGCTTTCTGCCTCTCCCTTCTCGCTATCCTTTAGTCCATCTGTCTTTTGTTTTTGGTAACATAGTGTAGAAAAAGACATGAATGGAATTTAAAATTTAGGTCAACTTGCATATTTCAAGGTTTTTCTTAGAAAGGCAGCACATTTTATTGTGTGTTTGGGAAACGCGTGTATGTTGCAGAAGGCCTTTAATATCAACGTGAAACGTTACAATTTGCATACGCAGTAGAAAACAAGGGGATTTCGAGTACTGTCATTGTGACAGCACTGTTCTTTACCATTCTTCTTCCTTTATTTATTATATGTATTTATTAGGCTTTATATTTACTTGATAATTTATATATGTGGATTAGAATATTCCACGACATCTCCCCTCTTAAAACAGACATTATATGTCAGTCCTTTATTCTATATACACATAGAGAAATTTATGATTAGTTCTGGGGTTTACGGTGATTCTCATCACACGGATGGCGGCTTAAAAAATCCGCTCCCAAATTTGTTTTTCCAGAAATATACTCAATGCTAAAATTATATGGAGCCAAAAGTAAAGACCATCGGAGTAACCTGGAGTTCTCATGCCTAGCCTGTGCTAGAAACGATAAAGGTTTGTGGTCTGTTTGCAACTTAAAGGCCTTCCCATACAGATAAATATTGAATTTCTTTATTGCCCATATTACTGCAAGACATTCTTTTTCGCTAGTTGAGTAATTGATTTCAGCTTTATTCAATTTTCTGCTAGCATATGCCACTGGGCTTAATTCCCCATCCAATGCATCTGATTTCTGTAGTAGAGTTGCACCTAACCCAATATTACCTGCATCCGTCCTTACTATGAATTCTTGACTTAAGTCAGGTAATTTCAAAATGGGTTTACTTGTGAGCTTTTCCTTCAATTCTTGGTAAGTCATTTCACATTGTGGTGTCCATGTAATGCGATCTGGATGTCCTTTACGTGTCAAATCAGTTAACGGTGCACATATGGAATTAAAGTTTTTGATATACTTCTGGTAGAAACCACACAATGAGACAAAGGATCTCACGTCCTTCTTGGTTTGTGGTCTCGGGGCTTTCTGTAGTTTCTCTAAATTCTTTGGGTCGGGGTCATGTTTCCCTGATAAACTGTGTGTCCCAAAAATTCCAATTCTTTACATCCAACGCAACATTTGGTTGGTCGGGCTGTTAAATTTGCCTCCCTAAGTCGATTAAACAGCATGTTCAGAGAGTCAATGTGTTCCTCAAATGTTTCTGTTGCTATCAGGATATCATCCATGAAATTTGTTATACATGGATTATTCAGAGGGTCCAATAATTTTCTCATCATTCTAGAGAAGACACTAGGCGCATTCTTCAATCCAAATGGCAATCTATTAAACTCATAGTGTCCTTCTGAGGTACTAAAAGCTAGGTATGGTCTAACCTCAGGCTTTACTGGAATCTGATAATATCCTTTACTCAGATCCACTTTGGAGAAATATTTAGCTTTATTTAGTCTGGCAAACAGCTGATTTGTATCCGGCAATGGATCCACCTGTCCTTCTGTAATAGCATTCAGTCTCCTGTAATCTATACAGAGTCTATGTTCTCCAGAGGGCTTCCTTAAGAGTACAACACCGGAACTATACGAAGATTCACTGTGTGAAATAATTCCTTCCTTCAATAGATAGTCTATCTCTTCCTTCAAAGCTTTTTCCTTAGCAAACGGAATCGAATATGGTTTCATACAGACAGTTGTGGGGTCTATCAGTTTCATATCATATTCCAATAGGTTTGTATGCCCTGGTCGGTCTGTTAACACCTCTGCATGATTATTTAGAACCTGTTGCACTCTCTCTTTCTGAGTTTTCGTTAAATGTGTACTGATTTTCACCTGTGCTGCTGTCTCACAGGGGTGTAATGGATATTCAAATGATGAAAGTGGTTACTTTTTCATCTCCATGGCGATGGACAAGGTCAACAAGTGTGTCTCTTCCTGATGTTCTCTTTCCAAATATTTCTTCAGGAGATTCACATGATAGATTTTTTCTTTCCCCTTCTTATCTATCTTATAATTTGTTCTAGATACCTTCTCTAGAACTGTATATGGACCCTGCCATCCAATTTGTAACTTATTCTGACTCCCGGGCAAAAGAAGCAGTACTTTCTCTCCCACAGCCAAATTTCTGTCTTTCGCTTTCCTGTTATAATAGGCAGCATGTTTCTTCCTGGCTTGTTTCAAATTTTCATTGGCAAGTTTCCAACCAGTTTTTAAACGAGTGGTCAGCTCATTCACATATTGGTATGAAGATGTAATGTTTTCCTCTGCCTTTTCATCAGTCCACGTTCTTAGCAAAGCTACATATGGACCTTTAATTGTGTGGACCTATTTGTCCATGCACCGGTATGGTCTCTTCCACTCGAAGCTTTATAGTGATGATTTTTCCTCCCAGAATTATCATTCACAAAACGACCGCTACCAATTTTTCTTTTGGGGCTTTCTCCCCTCTTAAAATTCTTGATGAGAGATTTCCTCTCTACATCCTCTTCCTCCAGTTTGTTTAAGTCCGATTGAGGGATTGTCGGCTTATCCTGGGGTAAGACATCTTTTTGCACTCTCCGCATAGTGGCCATTGTAAAACAGTTAAGTGAAGCTTGTCCGTGAAAAGGGGCTTCCCATTCCATTTGGTCCACTTTTTCAAATCTATTTTTCTTTTTATTATCAGGCCTAATTTTGCCCCGTGGCGTGTCCAGGTCCTGATCCATGTTCCCACTTGTGGGTGTTCCCTCATGTGCTATGCTACACCTTTCTACAAAATTTTCAATGTCCCATCTTGCTTTGGGCCAATAATAATTGTGAGCCACCTTTTGAATGATGGTACCTATTTTCTCATGGTCCCCATCTGGTTTCACATGTAGGCTCCTTATTAAGTCTGCCCTATATCTTTTTGGAAGAACCAGCTGTCCCTGACCTTTGGATCTAGCTCCAGTCTTCCTATCCATCAACTTGTTTTTCATGTAAAAATCTCCCTTGCCTGGAGTTGTATGACAAGTTGACAATTTTCTGAAACAAGGCTTGAGTGTTTTATCCCCAGCCTGTGCCTTCCTCATCTCTTCTGGAGTGGTATCCAACATAATATCCTCCTCCTGTCTTGAGGTCGACCTGACCTGAAGGGTTGTGTCGTGGAATATTCTAATCCACATATATAAATTATTAGGTAAATATGAAGCCTAACAAGTAAAATTAATAAAGAAAAGAGCAATGGTAAAATAACAGTGCTGTCACAAAGAAGGTACTCGAAATCCCCCTTGTTTTCTGCTTCGTCTGCAAATTGTAACGCTTTCACGTTGATAGTAAAAGCTTACTATATTATACCCGCTTTCTTCAATGAAACGTGTGCTGTATTTCTTGGAAAAACATTGAGAGGCAGACTGCGTAATGACCTAAATTAATCCTAACATTAATTATACTGCGTTACCAAAACGAACGAACAGATGGACTCAAATAAAAAGAGAGAGGGGCGAATAAAATCAGGAACGCATGCAAAATTAAACACGCGTCTCGCTATTAATGCCACCCCCAACAAGCGTAACGCGATACACAATTACTACTATCACGCGTGTTAGGCTACATGCACTAACTTTTTCGGACGAACAGTGATAAAATACACTACCCTTCCCAGAGTTAGGTTTTAAAATCATAAAAAACGCTTATTAGGAAAGATAACAATAGATGGGTTTACGTTTGAAAACATTAATACCCAGAGCACATCTTCGAAAAGGGTGGTAGAACAAACACATATTTTACGGGGTGATTTTTAAAAGGATTTTGGGTTCCTTAGGGATTTGGACTGGATTAACTCGAGACCTGGCGAGGACATTTGAAGGAGTGTCGTCGACCATGGCGGCTTAAGCCGACCCAGCTGCAAACTCCGAAATTCGGCGAGTATTTGTAAAAACCTCCTCTCTGTACACGAAATAAAGGGATACTCACGTAAAATCAATGTCAGGTTAGACATAAAATAATAACCTGAGATTTCGCCTCGAGTATTAGCGGGCGAACGAAAAAAAAAAAAAAAAAAAAAAATTACAGTACCCAGACAGCACATCTTCGAAACAGGAGGTAGAAGAAATTGCATATTTTGAACGCAGCCACTTAGCTCTTTTAAATTTGTATATTTGGGTTCCTTAGGGCTTGCTGACAAAGAATATGTAAAACGTTACGCAAATAGTCCAGGAATTAATAAATTATAACCAAAATAAAATAGTGGGGATGCCTGACAACATAAAATCATTTCTGCTCATAAAATTTTTTTATAACGTGTTTGAACAAAACCTTACGTTACAGAAATAGCCTACCATGTAAACTCCAAATTGATTGGAGCGCAACAAATGAAAGACTAACCACGATTGGTCGGGCTATAAATACTATCTTTCGTTGTTAGGGGAGACGTGAAAAGGTAACATTTTTTCAAACACTTGTCGAAACGTGGCTCGATTGGCCAGACTCGCTGATATACTCACTTAGGAGCGTTAGTTCGAGACCACTAGTGCAAATAATCTTGATAAAGCAACAGTGCGTTGAAGCCAGCTCATATTTGTGTTAAATAAAAGCCTGGAACATAAGCAGATGGGAATTTGTGCCAGTAAATGTGCCAGAATTCATTGCTAATCAACGTATCTGTGTTTATTCTATGAATTGTGGTAAGCTTGAACCATTCAGTATCTTTTAATGAAAATTGAATGTAAATTGTTAATTTATGCCTGTATATATATGTGTAGTTCAGTGGCAAACAGGAGATAAAGCCTATAATGCTCCAGCCTGAACAGAGGGTGTCGGAGGGAAGTAAAACGGCATGGAATGGCCAAATAGTACACTGACACCTGGATGATTGACTAGAAAGAAATAATGCTGGAAGTGCAGAGGCGTGGTAACCATTAAGGAGGTAAATACTGGTATAAAGTATTTCAGATGAAGCTGACAGTTGGCCTAACGCTCTGAACTCAATGTTTGTGATGTATTGTGATCAGTGTAAAAAGAGAGTATAAGTTAGTTATGAAGTAGAAGGTACATCCTTCTTGTTTACAGGGACCGTGGTCTTGATGGTACTGAGCAGCACCTGGTCAGAGCTTTGCTGAATCCAGAGTCGGACAGCATACTCCTTGGTCTTTTTAGCTATCAGTGAGGTGTCTCCAGAGCCCAGGGGAGAATTCGAGCAGAGGAGTCCTTTCCTGCCGCCATCACGCAAGATAAGCTGATTTGGCCAGCTGAGCTCAACATTATGTCCCCTCATCTTGAAATGACTTTGTAAAAATAACATTCAGAGGGGAATTTAATTGTCTTAATATCAGGAACTGAGAACATCTCCAATACTAGTCCCAAAAGACAAACTATTGAAGTCATGATGACAAATACCAACAGAGCTTGAACAAAACAAAACCAGTATTACCTCATATTACTACTACACAACTGACACACATAGGATATTTTTAATAATATATGTCACTACAATATTCATATTGATAAAGTCTGTACATATACTTGTAATTAAAATTGATTGTGATTCCTGGTTCCTTTGTATTTGAATCAGGACACATATACCTTTATGACAAAAATGAATACATATTGTTATTTGAAAAGTTATCAGTGACTCCTTAAGATATTCTCATAGAGTGTTATATGTATGTGAGTGTCACCGTGTTGTCAAGAGTAGTGGATTAAATTAAATTGTTTATCTGTCTGTTGTTGTGACTTACACTTCATCATACACATACCCTAGACACATAACGTAGTCATCACACTATTCCAGAATAATTCTGACTGAGATATATAGATATGTGGTAGCAAGTAAGGTTATCTATAATACACTACTCTTAATAGATATAGATACCTTCACAGCTGATCTCAGTCAGTACACTAAGTCCCCTATAAATATTTATAACATCCCACTTCACCACATATATTGGGGTCTCGCTCTTGGGATTTTGAATCTTTACCTATTAAAAATATTGGGGGTAATTCACTTCATGGAATATAAGAATTAAAACGTATCCTTGGGTGGAATTAAATAAGGTTGAGCTCACGGTGCCTGTGTTGTCCATTAGATATATTTAGAGATTAAATTGTTGGTTAGACATTGTAGAAATTTACCTGATAGACAATGGCGGACCTGGCCAAGTTTCGATCTGCTGCTGTACAGACTGCAAAAGAGTTAGGATTAGATGGGCAAGTTATGGTTGCCTATGTCACTACGGAATGTGACAAATTTATTGAACGCGAAGAAAGAAGATTAGAAAAAGAGGCCGAAAGAAAGTTAGAGGCTGAGACTAAGAGGTTGCAGATTGAGGCTGACAAAGAGGCTAAGAAATTGGAAGCAGAAAGAGAAGACAAAAGATTAGCTGCAGAAAGGGAAGAGAAGAAATTAGCTGCAGAAGAGAAGAGATTAGCTGCAGAGAGGGAAGCAGAAAAGGAGGAGAAAAGATTACAAAGGGAACATGAATTACGACTAAGGGAGTTTGAGTTTCAGGGCCATGCTCCTGAAAATGGTGCCAGTCCCTTTGCCTCTGATGCCACTGCTAGCCAAGGAGCCTCAACCTCAGCTATGAATTTTCATTTAGATCATTTTGTTGAGAAAGACGATGATATAGAGAGCTACCTAAATAGGTATGAACTATTAGCTACCACGTATGGGTTAGAGAGAGAAAGGTGGAGCTTAAAGTTATCTCAGGGACTTCGTGGGGCAGCTTATGAAGTTTTTGCAAAAATGAGCAGAGGTGATCAGGAAAATTATGACATGCTAAAGCAGGCTCTTTTGTTAAGATATGAAAAGAATGCTGAATTTTATAGGAAAAAATTTAGGAATGCTAAACTACTGTCAGGTGAAACCTATCACCAGTTCTCTGCACGAATAGAGACATACTTGGAGAAATGGACTTCTCTGGGGAAAACCCAAGATCTTAAGGAAATGGTCCTTATGGAGCAATTAAGAGAGTCCATGGCTCCAGACCTGAGAAAGTTTCTCATGGAACAAGGTGCAGAGAGGCTGGGTGAGTTGCTAAATGTTGCTGAAAGGTATCAAGCAGCTCAAGCAGAGGTAACAGGTAATAAAAAGAAACAAGTGGATAACTTTAGGGCACCACAGAACTTTAATAAATTTGATCCTAGGGATCAACACAAAGGTAAGCACTAATTTGATAGGCCACGGTATGAAAATAAAAATAAATTCCCACAATTCGATGAAAGGAAATATGATGAAAGAAAATCTTTCAACCAAGGAAAAAGGTGGTGTAAAAATTGTCAGATGGACAATCATGACACTGACCATTGTAGAAGGAAACCTGTGTATATGGCAACCCTTCAGGTCAGGTCGACCTCAAGACAGGAGGAGGATATTATGTTAGATACCACTCCAGAAGAGATGAGGAAGGCACAGGCTGGGGATAAAACACTCAAGCCTTGTTTCAGAAAATTGTCAACTTGTCATACAACTCCAGGCAAGGGAGATTTTTACATGAAAAACAAGTTGATGTATCGGAAGACTGGAGCTAGATCCAAAGGTCACGGACAGCTGGTTCTTCCAAAAAGATATAGGGCAGACTTAATAAGGAGTCTACATGTGAAACCAGATGGGGACCATGAGAAGATAGGTACCATCATTCAAAAGGTGGCTCACAATTATTATTGGCCCAAAGCAAGATGGGACATTGAGAATTTTGTAGAAAGGTGTAGCATAGCACATGAGGGAACACCCACAAGTGGGAACATGGATCAGGACCTGGACACGCCCCGGGGCAAAATTAGGCCTGATAATAAAAAGAAATATAGATTTGATAAAGTGGACCAAATGGAATGGGAAGCCCCTTTTCACGGACAAGCTTCACTTAACTGTTTTACAATGCCACTATGCGGAGAGTGCAAAAAGATGTCTTACCCCAGGATAAGCCGAAAATCCCTCAATCGGACTTAAACAAACTGGAGGAAGAAGATGTAGAGAGGAAATCTCTCATCAAGAATTTTAAGTGGGGAGAAAGCCCCAAGACAAGAAAAATTGGTAGCGGTCGTTTTGTGAATGATAATTCTGGGAGGAAAAATCATCACTATAAAGCTTCGAGTGGAAGAGACCATACCGGTGCATGGACAAATAGGTCCACACAATTAAAGGTCCATATGTAGCTATGTTAAGAACGTGGACTGATGAAAAGGCAGAGGAAAACATTACATCTTCATACCAATATGTGAATGAGCTGACCACTCGGTTAAAAACTGGCTGGAAACTTGCCAATGAAAATTTGAAACAAGCCAGGAAGAAACATGCTGCCTATTATAACAGGAAGGCGAAAGACAGAAATTTGACTGTGGGAGAGAAAGTACTGCTTCTTTTGCCCGGGAGTCAGAATAAGTTACAAATTGGATGGCAGGGTCCATATACAGTTCTAGAGAAGGTGTCTAGAACAAATTATAAGATAGATAAGAAGGGGAAAGAAAAAATCTATCATGTGAATCTCCTGAAGAAATATTTGGAAAGAGAACATCAGGAAGAGACACACTTGTTGACCTTGTACATCGCCATGGAGATGAAAAAGGAACCACTTTCATCATTTGAATATCCATTACACCCCTGTGAGACAGCAGCACAGGTGAAAATCAGTACACATTTAACGAAAACTCAGAAAGAGAGAGTGCAACAGGTTCTAAATAATTATGCAGAGGTGTTAACAGACCGACCAGGGCATACAAACCTATTGGAATATGATATGAAACTGATAGACCCCCACACCTGTCTGTATGAAACCATATTCGATTCCGTTTGCTAAGGAGAAAGCTTTGAAGGAAGAGATAGACTATCTGTTGAAGGAAGGAATTATTTCGCACAGTGAATCCTCATATAGTTCCGGTGTGGTACTCTTAAGGAAGCCCTCTGGAGAACATAGACTCTGTATAGATTACAGGAGACTGAATGCTATTACAGAAGGACAGGTGGATCCATTGCCGGATACAAATCAGCTGTTTGCCAGACTAAATAAAGCTAAATATTTCTCAAAAGTGGATCTGAGTAAAGGATACTATCAGATTCCAGTAAAGCCTGAGGTTAGATCATACCTAGCTTTTAGTACTTCAGAAGGACACTATGAGTTTAATAGATTGCCATTTGGATTGAAGAATGCGCCTAGTGTCTTCTCTAGAATGATGAGAAAATTATTGGACCCTCTGAATAATCCATGTATAACAAATTTCATGGATGATATCCTGATAGCCACAGAAACATTTGAGGAATACATTGACTCTCTGAACATGCTGTTTAATCGACTTAGGGAGGCAAATTTAACAGCCCGACCAACCAAATGTTGCGTTGGATGTAAAGAATTGGAATTTTTGGGACACACAGTTTATCAGGGAAACATGACCCCTGACCCAAAGAATTTAGAGAAACTACAGAAAGCCCCGAGACCACAAACCAAGAAGGACGTGAGATCCTTTGTCTCATTATGTGGTTTCTACCAGAAGTATATCAAAAACTTTAATTCTATATGTGCACCGTTAACTGAATTGACACGTAAAGGACATCCAGATCGCATTACATGGACACCACAATGTGAAATGACTTACCAAGAATTGAAGGAAAAGCTCACAAGTAAACCCATTTTGAAATTACCTGACTTAAGTCAAGAATTCATAGTAAGGACGGATGCAAGTAATATTGGGTTAGGTGCAACTCTACTACAGAAATCAGATGCATTGGATGGGGAATTAAGCCCAGTGGCATATGCTAGCAGAAAATTGAATAAAGCCGAAATCAATTACTCAACTAGCGAAAAAGAATGTCTTGCAGTAATATGGGCAATAAAGAAATTCAATATTTATCTGTATGGGAAGGCCTTTAAGTTGCAAACAGACCACAAACCTTTATCGTTTCTAGCACAGGCTAGGCATGAGAACTCCAGGTTACTCCGATGGTCTTTACTTTTGGCTCCATATAATTTTAGCATTGAGTATATATCTGGAAAAACCAAATTTGGGAGCGGATTTTTTTAAGCCGCCATCCGTGTGATGAGAATCACCGTAAACCCCAGAAATAATAATAAATTTCTCTATGTGTATATAGAATAAAGGACTGACATATAATGTCTGTTTTAAGAGGGGAGGTGTCGTGGAATATTCTAATCCACATATATAAATTATTAGGTAAATATGAAGCCTAACAAATAAAATTAATAAAGAAAAGAGCAATGGTAAAATAACAGTGCTGTCACAAAGAAGGTACTCGAAATCCCCCTTGTTTTCTGCTTCGTCTGCAAATTGTAACGCTTTCACGTTGATAGTAAAAGCTTACTGTATTATACCCGCTTTCTTCAATGAAACGTGTGCTGTATTTCTTGGAAAAACATTGAGAGGCAGACTGCGTAATGACCTAAATTAATCCTAACATTAATTATACTGCGTTACCAAAACGAACGAACAGATGGACTCAAATAAAAAGAGAGAGGGGCGAATAAAATCAGGAACGCATGCAAAATTAAACACGCGTCTCGCTATTAATGCCACCCCCAACAAGCGTAACGCGATACACAATTACTACTATCACGCGTGTTAGGCTACATGCACTAACTTTTTCGGACGAACAGTGATAAAATACACTACCCTTCCCAGAGTTAGGTTTTAAAATCATAAAAAACGCTTATTAGGAAAGATAACAATAGATGGGTTTACGTTTGAAAACATTACAGTACCCAGACAGCACATCTTCGAAACAGGAGGTAGAAGGAATTGCATATCTTGAACGCAGCCACGTAGCTCTTTTAAATTTGGATATTTGGGTTCCTTAGGGCTTGCTGACAAAGAATATGTAAAACGTTACGCAAATAGTCCAGGAATTAATAAATTATAACCAAAATAAAATAGTGGGGATGCCTGACAACATAAAATCATTTCTGCTCATAAAATTTTTTTATAACGTGTTTGAACAAAACCTTACGTTACAGAAATAGCCTACCATGTAAACTCCAAATTGATTGGAGCGCAACAAATGAAAGACTAACCACGATTGGTCGGGCTATAAATACTATCTTTCGTTGTTAGGGGAGACGTGAAAAGGTAACATTTTTTCAAACACTTGTCGAAACGTGGCTCGATTGGCCAGACTCGCTGATATACTCACTTAGGAGCGTTAGTTCGAGACCACTAGTGCAAATAATCTTGATAAAGCAACAGTGCGTTGAAGCCAGCTCATATTTGTGTTAAATAAAAGCCTGGAACATAAGCAGATGGGAATTTGTGCCAGTAAATGTGCCAGAATTCATTGCTAATCAACGTATCTGTGTTTATTCTATGAATTGTGGTAAGCTTGAACCATTCAGTATCTTTTAATGAAAATTGAATGTAAATTGTTAATTTATGCCTGTATATATATGTGTAGTTCAGTGGCAAACAGGAGATAAAGCCTATAATGCTCCAGCCTGAACAGAGGGTGTCGGAGGGAAGTAAAACGGCATGGAATGGCCAAATAGTACACTGACACCTGGATGATTGACTAGAAAGAAATAATGCTGGAAGTGCAGAGGCGTGGTAACCATTAAGGAGGTAAATACTGGTATAAAGTATTTCAGATGAAGCTGACAGTTGGCCTAACGCTCTGAACTCAATGTTTGTGATGTATTGTGATCAGTGTAAAAAGAGAGTATAAGTTAGTTATGAAGTAGAAGGTACATCCTTCTTGTTTACAGGGACCGTGGTCTTGATGGTACTGAGCAGCACCTGGTCAGAGCTTTGCTGAATCCAGAGTCGGACAGCATACTCCTTGGTCTTTTTAGCTATCAGTGAGGTGTCTCCAGAGCCCAGGGGAGAATTCGAGCAGAGGAGTCCTTTCCTGCCGCCATCACGCAAGATAAGCTGATTTGGCCAGCTGAGCTCAACATTATGCCCCCTCATCTTGAAATGACTTTGTAAAAATAACATTCAGAGGGGAATTTAATTGTCTTAATATCAGGAACTGAGAACATCTCCAATACTAGTCCCAAAAGACAAACTATTGAAGTCATGATGACAAATACCAACAGAGCTTGAACAAAACAAAACCAGTATTACCTCATATTACTACTACACAACTGACACACATAGGATATTTTTAATAATATATGTCACTACAATATTCATATTGATAAAGTCTGTACATATACTTGTAATTAAAATTGATTGTGATTCCTGGTTCCTTTGTATTTGAATCAGGACACATATACCTTTATGACAAAAATGAATACATATTGTTATTTGAAAAGTTATCAGTGACTCCTTAAGATATTCTCATAGAGTGTTATATGTATGTGAGTGTCACCGTGTTGTCAAGAGTAGTGGATTAAATTAAATTGTTTATCTGTCTGTTGTTGTGACTTACACTTCATCATACACATACCCTAGACACATAACGTAGTCATCACACTATTCCAGAATAATTCTGACTGAGATATATAGATATGTGGTAGCAAGTAAGGTTATCTATAATACACTACTCTTAATAGATATAGATACCTTCACAGCTGATCTCAGTCAGTACACTAAGTCCCCTATAAATATTTATAACATCCCACTTCACCACAGGTTGCCATATACACAGGTTTCCTTCTACAACGGTCAGTGTCATGATTGTCCATCTGACAATTTTTACACCACCTTTTTCCTTGGTTGAAAGATTTTCTTTCATCATATTTCCTTTCATCGAATTGTGGGAATTTATTTTTATTTTCATACCGTGGCCTATCAAATTGGTGCTTACCTTTGTTTTGATCCCTAGGATCAAATTTATTAAAGTTCTGTGGTGCCCTAAAGTTATCCACTTGTTTCTTTTTATTACCTGTTACCTCTGCTTGAGCTGCTTGATACCTTTCAGCAACATTTAGCAACTCACCCAGCCTCTCTGCACCTTGTTCCATGAGAAACTTTCTCAGGTCTGGAGCCATGGACTCTCTTAATTGCTCTATAAGGACCATTTCCTTAAGATCTTGGGTTTTCCCCAGAGAAGTCCATTTCTCCAAGTATGTCTCTATTCGTGCAGAGAACTGGTGATAGGTTTCACCTGACAGTAGTTTAGCATTCCTAAATTTTTTCCTATAGAATTCTGCATTCTTTTCATATCTTAACAAAAGAGCCTGCTTTAGCATGTCATAATTTTCCTGATCACCTCTACTCATTTTTGCAAAAACTTCATAAGCTGCCCCACGAAGTCCCTGAGATAACTTTAAGCTCCACCTTTCTCTCTCTAACCCATACGTGGTAGCTAATAGTTCATACCTATTTAGGTAGCTCTCTATATCATCGTCTTTCTCAACAAAATGATCTAAATGAAAATTCATAGCTGAGGTTGAGGCTCTTTGGCTAGCAGTGGCATCAGAGGCAAAGGGACTGGCACCATTTTCAGGAGCATGGCCTTGAAACTCAAATTCCCTGAGTCGTAACTCATGTTCCCTTTGTAATCTCTTATCTTCTGCTTCCCTTTCTGCAGCTAATTTCTTCTCTTCCCTTTCTGCAGCTAATTTCTTCTCTTCCCTTTCTGCAGCTAATCTCTTGTCTTCCCTTTCGGCAGTCAATCTTCTTTCTTCTGCTTCCAATTTCTTAGCCTCACCCTCAATCTGCAACCTCTTAGTCTCAGCCTCAGCCTCAAATTGTAACTTCTTAATTTCCCTTTCAGCCTCTAACTTTCTTTCGGCTTCAAACCTTCTTTCTTCGCGTTCAATAAATTTGTTACATTCCGTAGTGACATAGGCAACCATAACTTGCCCATCTAATCCTAACTCTTTTGCAGTCTGAACAGCAGCAGATCGAAACTTGGCCAGGTCCGCCATTGTCTATCAGGTAAGTTTATACAATGTCTAACCAACAATTCAATTTCTAACTATATATCTAATGGACAACACAGGCACCGTGAGCTCAACTTTATTTAATTCCACCCAAGGATACCTTTTAATTCTTATATTCCCTGAAGTGAATTACCCCCAATATTTTTAATAGGGAAAGATTCAAAATCCCAAGAGCGAGACCCCAATATATGTGGTGAAGTGGGATGTTATAAATATTTATAGGGGGACTTAGTGTACTGACTGAGATCAGCTGTGAAGGTATCTATATCTAAGGAGAGTAGTGTATTATAGATAACCTTACTTGCTGCCACATATATATATATCTCAGTCAGAATTATTCTGGAATAGTGTGATGACTACGTTATATGTCTAGGGTATGTGTATGATGAAGTGTAAGTCAAAACAACAACAGACAGATAAACAATTTAATTTATTCCACCACACTTGACAACACTGTGACACTCACATACATATAACACTCTAAAGGATCTCTTAAAGGAGTCACTGATAACTTTTCAAATAACAATATGTATTCATTGCTGTTATGAATGAATATGTGTCCTGATTCAAATACAAAGGGAACCAGGAATCACAATCAATTTTACTTACAAGTTATATGTACAGAATTTATCAATATGAATATTGTAATGACATATATTATTAAAAGTATTCTATGTGTGTCAGTTGTGTAGTAGTAATATGAGGTAATACTGGTTTTGTTTTGTTCAAGCTCTGTTGGTATTTGTCATCATGACTTCAATAGTTTGTCTTTATGGGAACTATTATTGGAGATGTTCTCAGTTCCTGATATTAACACAATTTAATTCCCCTCTTAATGTTATTTTTACAAGGTCATTTTAAGCTGGGGTTACATAATTTTGAGCTCAGCTGGCCACATCAGCTTATCTGGCGTGATGGCGGCAGGAACAGACTCCTCTGCTCGATTCTCCCCTCGGCTCTGGAGACACCTCACTGATAGCTAAATGGACCAAGGAGTATGCTGTCCGACTCTGGATTCAGCAAAGCTCTGACCAGGTGCTGCTCAATACCATCAAGACCACGGTCCCTGAAAACAAGAAGGATGTACCTTCTACTTCATAACTAATTTATACTTTCTTTTTACACTGAGCACAATACATCACAAACATTGAGTTCAGAGCGTTAGGCCAACTGTCAGCTTCATCTGAAATACTTTATACCAGTATTTACCTCCTTAATGGTTACTACGCCTCTGCACTTCCAGCATTATTTCTGTCTAATCAATAATCTAGGTGTCAGTGTACTGTTTGGCCATTCCATGCAGTTTTACTTTCCTCCGACACCTTCTGTTCAGGCTGGAGCATTATAGGCTTTACATCACGTTTTCTACTGAACTACACATATATACAGGCATAAATTAACAATTCACATTCAATTTTCATTAAAAGATACTGAATGTTTCAAGCTTACCACAATTCATGGAAACAAACACAGATACGTTGATTAGCAATGAATTCTGGCACAACTACTGGCACAAATTCCCCTCTGCTTATGTTCCAGGCTTTTATTTAGCAAAAATATGAGCTGGCTTCAACGCACTGTTGCTTTATCAAGCTTATTTGACTAGTGGTCTCGAACTAACGCTCCTAAGTGAGTATATCAGCGAGTCTAGCCAATGGAGCCACGTTTCGACAAGTATTTGAAAAAATTTTAACTTCCTACGTCTCCCCTAACAACCAAAGATAGTATTTATAGTCCGACTAATCGTGTGTAGCCTTACATATCATTCCAGCCAATCAGTTCAAATGTAACTTGTGGCCCATTTCCCGTACAATGGTGGATTAAAAAAATCTACCACTGAGCGATTCTGATTTTGGGTGTTGTCTGACAGCACCATCATTTTATTTTGGCTATAACTTGTCAATTCCTAGACTATTTGCATAACGTTGTACATATTCTTTGTCAGCAAGCCCTAAGGAACACAAATATACCAATTTAAAAGAGCTAAGTGGCTGCGTTCAAAATATGCAATTTCTAGGATAGTCGTGTAGTTGTTTTTTTTATTTTTTATGTGAGAACCGCCACCTGTCCTGCTGTACTGTCAGACTAATGTCAGGATTTCGGACATAAAACAGTAGAATGTCAGGTTTCCCCAATAAGCGTTTTTCAGGTTTTAAAACCTAACTCTGGGAAGGGTAGTGAATTTATCACTGTCGATTGAAATAAAGTTAGTGCATGTAGTCTTACACGCGTGATGGCAGCATTTGTGTATCGCGCGACGCGTGTTTAGTGTTCGGCTTTCTGCCTCTCCCTTCTCGCTATCCTTTAGTCCATCTGTCTTTTGTTTTTGGTAACATAGTGTAGAAAAAGACATGAATGGAATTTAAAATTTAGGTCAACTTGCATATTTCAAGGTTTTTCTTAGAAAGGCAGCACATTTTATTGTGTGTTTGGGAAACGCGTGTATGTTGCAGAAGGCCTTTAATATCAACGTGAAACGTTACAATTTGCATACGCAGTAGAAAACAAGGGGATTTCGAGTACTGTCATTGTGACAGCACTGTTCTTTACCATTCTTCTTCCTTTATTTATTATATGTATTTATTAGGCTTTATATTTACTTGATAATTTATATATGTGGATTAGAATATTCCACGACAAATTCCACCGACAGAGTGGTGCGTAGTTCAAAGTCAATGACATTTTACCGAAGTAATTAAACGTTGACGGGAGAGGGTCGGTTGGAAATTTCTATAGCTTAAAAAGTATTTCTTTTTTCCACACCTTCACGTACATATCTAGCAAATCATACTCTGAGATCTACTGATAGATTTCGGTCGACCGCCTGTCGACACCCCTGCTCTACATCAATCGCCTGTGATACATCCATCCTACATTAATTGTCTTGATCTCCAATAAGTAAAACCGGCAATCACTGTTCTCGCGACCAGGGAATAGTTCGAATCTTGTCAGCATAAACCGTTATCCCCCCCCCCCCTTTTTTTTTCTCTCACTCAGCCCGTGTTAAAAGTTGGATCTTGATGAAACAGACGGCGGCACATAGTTAGCATAACACAACACTACAACTCTGGGATAGGATTTCGTCACCTGCTGTACCGCCCATGATGCAATCAGTACAAGTAAGAATAACGAATATATAATCTACTTATGAACTAGCAAAACAGGATTTTTAGATAAGTCACTTCCTATTTCTAAATTATTATATTTTCATTCCTGCTCAATTAATTTACATGAAACAAACGTCAAAATAAAGAAACATTACTGTTATTGTATTACATGTAATGCTACGTCACATTAAAATTAGGATCTGGGTAGCTACCAGGTATAGCGTCCGCCTCGAATTCTACAGGTGCCGGGTTCGATTCCCAGTAATGGGAATATAATTTATGGACATTTTTTTTCAGAACCAGTAGTCCAAATGATGTCATACTCCCCTTTGGTCTCCTGGGTAGTGAGATTGGATGCCCTAACCGTCTCGGATAAGGGCGACAAAAATTAAAACCTAAGAAACCTACCCACCACAAATATATTTATAAAGTGTATGATTCCTATATAGCACACATTCGCATTTTTGCCGGTGCTACCGGAGTTCGTGCATTGTTCTGAGATCCTTCCTTGTGTGATCTAAGGGAGGAGAGCGGAGCACTGATGGAGTTGTCCGTGTGCTAAGAAGATGGTCTTCAGAACCAAACCAAAACACATTAAAATTACAGTTAAATGTTAATTTCGCATGTTTAACCCATGACTTCCTATAACGTTAGACATTTTTGAATCATTTTATTTATTTATTTATTTGTTCCTGACCGCAAAACAAAACATTTAATAATTAAATGACAATTACAACTCCTTGTTTTGACTTTTCTTACTTGTATGTCTAATGCTTACAATAGACGACGTCAGACACATTTCAAAATGGAGATTTACTTTTCGATCACCCTGTACCTGATTTTTCGATCACACAGTAAGAGCAGTCCTCTGTTCTTTCTGTCTTTCTGTCTTTCTTTCTTTCTGTCTTTCTTTCTTTCTGTGCGCCAGCCACTCAGCTTGTCTGTCTTTATTTCTTCCCTCTTCTTTTGTGAACTACTTGCTTTTTTTTTTTCTTTTAAATAGCTCAGGAGTTTGGGGCCAGGCTAAAATTCACTAACGTATAACGCATAGAAGCCACTTGATCTCACAAAACTGTGGATTTCATAAAGTGGTATTCAGTCATAAGTCCACTTTCAAGTCAGAAGCAGCTCTTTACATTTGGAAACCAGTGAATCGAGAGCCGCGCTAGTGTAGTGGTTACCAGGTTCAAGACTGGGCGAGGACATTTGAAAAAGTGTCGTCGACCGGGAATTGGAATGGAATAATTCAAGCCCTGGCGAAGACATCTGAAGCAGTGTCGTCGACCAGGGACTGGAATAACCTGTACGGCTCCTGAGCCGACCCAGCTCTAACGGGTACCTCTGAAGACGCGAGTATCTGCCTGAATGGCGTGAGCACACCTGTCAGCGTACATGGAAAACGGATACTCACGTAAAATCAGTCTGAGGTTAGACATACTAACCGGAGATTTCGCCTCGAGTAATAGCGAAAAAAAAAAAACCCAGTGAATCTGATCTAATGCCCCCCTTTCCGCCCCTTCCCAAAAAAATGTAAGTGTATATATATATATATATATTTAAAGCAGGGACGGACTCAGCGTCTGTACTCATAGCAGTTTAGTGGTTCATGCTTCCCATACCACTAAGAATGAATTAATTATGGAAATAATTAGCTTCCCATACCCCCTTACTCTAGCCTAATCTTGAATTGACAGTCAGGGATTACCCTTTTTTGCACTGGGATCCCGGTCACTGACAGTCCGCCCCTGGTTTAAAGTAAAGTATTCCACCAAAAATTGGGAACAGTCTAAACCGCTCCTAATTTTTTTTTTTAAATGTATCTGTTTCATTCAGACATAATCTTTCATTTTGTTCGCTCTAATTTTCTCCGGTCCTCCCGTCAATAATAAAACTGGAAGAGGCAGAAGAAGACAGAGACAACAAATATTAGATAAACTGACAGAATGGGAGAAGGTAGTTATGGTAGTGAAATAACCAGGCCACCAGAAATAGAAGGAGACAAAACAAAACAACAAAACCAAAAACACAAAAACCAAAACAAAAAACAGCTAACAAAAAACACAAAACCAAAAAAAAAATGAATTAGACATAGACATACAAGGAGTAAAGTGGACAAGCAAGTATATTGAGCTCAGGACAAGAAGGCGCGGCGTTTCTTTGTTAATGGCCTCACTCAAACCAGAGTCCGGAGGTTGCTCAGAGACATGATCGCCTATGACAATAAGAACTGACATGATGATGATTATTAAATCCGGCAGACGACAAAGAGTTAACATGTTATGGTCTCAGGTAATTAGCACCTCGATACAGCGACTTTTAGATTCATATATAATTAGATTTAACCCGTTGTCCCATACATCGTACAGATACAGACAACTTGATGTGAAAAATACTGACTTATAATTACATCATTATCATCACCCTCCAGTTCTATATGAACCCATAGGCCGTCAACAAATTCATGCCAAACTTTTCTCCTCCCATGCCACTTGTTCCTAGATTTTTTCGCGTCTGCTTTATCTCTTTCATGTCTGTCTTCAGTTCCATTTGCCATGTTCATATTGGTCTCTCTCTCTCTCTCTCTCTCTCTCTCTCTCTCTCTCTCTCTCTCTCTCTCTCTCTCTCTCTCTCTCTCTCTCTCTCTCTCTCTCTCTCTCTCGTTCTTTCTCTCGCTATTATTTTACCTTTACAACGTTGAATTCCTTGACATTGATGGGTAAAATGTATGTGAGAATAAATGAAATCAGTATAAAAGACGAGAGAAAGGAAGGGCAGAATGTCAGCCGGGCCTGCGTGCCCAATTCTCAACCCTTTGAAAATAAAATTCTTTCGTTCGTTCTCTCTCTCTCTCTATCTCTCTCTCTCTCTCTTACCAGGGCATTTATGTCAATTTTTTTCTCCATTTTTTTTTTTTTTTGGCCTTAAAATGTCTACAGGATCGGGTAACACTCCCCGGACCTAACCCTTCTTGGTAGCTCCCAACGGGATTAATGTTAGGGTACAGTCTTACGGTTCTTCCCCCCCCCCCCCCCCGCCCCTTTTCGGGCACCTGTAAAACATGGGATCTAACCAGAGGATCTAAAAATCGGTTGAGACATTATTTCTTTAGAGGTTGCTATCAATAATTTCTCGAACATGCTAACAGAAATGGTAGTAGTGAAACAAGATTTTTCTGAATCGTAGAAAGATGTGAAGTGATCACTATTACTGTACACCCCCCCCCCCCCCCCCCCCCTTATAATTTGCTTGCGCTTGCGGTCCGTTAGCGTCATTTTCTAATATTAAGTGTGAAAAAATCAGGTGGGCCTAGCCGCTTCAACTTAAACTAAATTATATTCCTGGTCTGCACGAGTGTAATAATAGTAGTAGTAGCAAACATAATTATAACATTGAAGAGTACGTAAAGCTTTCGTTTTTCGAGAAGCCGAAATTGAAAGTGAATTTCTAAAGTTTGAAACAATGACGCAAACAGATTAACAAAGAATCCTACCTGTCAAAAGCTTTCTGATGAAACACCTCGAATAGCGCCTATAGGAGATTACTGTCGCTCGCTGAATGAAATCTATCAATGCATAAACGGCTGGAGATCTCGACATTTTGATATTGGTAGGCGGGGTTATGTTAGCGCAGACTTACGTCAATCACGTTTCAACGCGTGCGGGTGAGGCAGCGAAAGCGAGCTTGATATCCCATTGGACAAGGTTCTCAGACCGCCACTTCGAGTATCGCACGTTGCCGGTATGAGGGATGAAAACACAAATCGCGGCTGGTGGTGTCTTTTCTTTTTTTTTTTTAAATAAAGTTGTGGCGAGGCGCGTCCAGTTCAACCTAGTCGGTTATATTAGGGCGCATGTCCAAATATAAAAGACCGTTTGGTCTGAAGTATACGTGATCATAAAGCGGCAGAGGAGGCTTAAGTGAAACGAGAAGGTTATGAAATTTCGAACGTAGCTCTAATATAAGGCTCTCGCTTATTGTCACAGTGTACCGCCAAAACATGAAGGTTCGCATTGATTTTTCCACAGAAATAATAGTAACAGTATACCTAAGAGGGAGGGGCTTAAAGGTTGCTTTGGTCTGTTTTAGATCGATGGTGACCAGGCTTGAGATAGCAACCAGTGAGGATAGTATAATTTATAGAGAGTAAGGCATGTGCCAGCTAGGAAGGATGGGGGTTGTGCCATCGGACTCTATGTTGACAGTTCTGTACTGTTTAAAAATCATAATATATTTTTTCTATATATGCTATTCATATGTGGATGGGTGTGAAAAAAATCGAAAAAAGGTGATTCGTCTTACGAGGACAAAAGACAAAGAAAAAGAAACTCCGTTAGCGTTATTTATATATGGGGGGCCTTGGGAGGAATGCCAAAGAAAGGATCCACCCTGGGTGCCAAGTACTTTATGTACGCCCCTGAACAGAGAATCGACCTATTTGCACTCACTATTTGTCATTATTTAAAATTTAAAAAAATATTATTTTGGTACAAGAGTTGCTTCCTCGTGGCATACATGACAAAAAAAGTTGATCTTTCGAGCCAAGTTAAATTGGGTGCTTATTTCATCACGAAGCTGTGACTACTTTAAAAGAACAAACTTCTTTGGGGAAGGGGATCTGTGTATTGCATGATTCATTTAGGGCGTTTGTATAGATAACCTAGTGCTTTCCCTACAGGGAACCACCCACCCGGCCAAATGCCCTGAGAAATGAGTTTTATCTGAGCAGACACCTGGTGCAGTAATGTCCCTTCACGATGATGTTTTCGTTGGTGATATGACTTTGTGATAGAACGTCGTTCTCATATATGACTTTGTGATAGAACGTCGTTCTTATATATGACTTTGTGATAGAACGTCGTTCTCATATATGACTTTGTGATAGAACGTCGTTCTCATATATGACTTTGTGATAGAACGTCGTTCTCATATATGACTTTGTGATAGAACGTCGTTCTCATATATGACTTTGTGATAGAACGTCGTTCTCATATTACAGTTGACTAATTTGCACTACTGCCTCCTTACAATCTTACATGTCCGTGTTTACCGTATTCTGTCTTCTACTCCTAGCTCTAATACCAAATTTATTTCAATCCAACTGCCCTTTCTCTCTCTCTCTCTCTCTCTCTCTCTCTCTCTCTCTCTCTCTCTCTCTCTCTCTCTCTCTCTCTCTCTCTCTCTCTCTCTCTCTCTTCATCCATCCATCCATCCATCCACCTATCTATCTATCTATCTATCTATCTATCTATCTATCTATCTATCTATCTATCTATCTATCTATCTATCTATCTATCTATCTATCTATCTATCTATCTATCTATCTATCTATCTATCTATCTATCTAGCCAGCCAGCCAGCCAGCCAGCCAGCCACCCATCCATCTATCTATCCATCTACCTACCTACTTACCTACTTACTTACCTATCTACCTACCTACTTATCTATCTATCTATCTATCTATCTATCTATCTATCTATCTATCTATCTATCTATCTATCTATCTATCTATCTATCTATCTATCTCTCTGTCTGTCTGTCTGCCTGCCTGCCTGCCTGCCTGTCTGCCTGCCTGCCTGTCTGTCTGTCTTTCTATCTTGTATAAATATCAGTATGATCATCCAGTGCCATGTCGTCTAGTATTGTAATGTAATGAGCAGTAAGAAGTTTTTGTTTAACTAGGTCTACTGAGCTCGCCTCTCTTTCGCAGCCAAATTCCTAGATGAAGAATCTGTGTATGTTCTGTAGCTGTTGAGTGGTACTGTATAGAGTGTTTGTGATTGTTGGGGAGCCCGGCAATAGCCGTCTTCTTTCTGTTGAGAGTAATGGCATGTGGGCAGCATATCGCAGGAGTGGTACATTTGTGTCAATTAGGCTTATGTAAGGGGTTTACTTTCTTTAAGTCAGGGCTTCTTTACCCGTGTAAAGCCCTACATGAGTAGGGGTCCGTGAGTGGATTCAAGAAGGTCCTTGTACATCTTCTTCTAAAATCCTAAAATGTAAAATGCAACATTTTTTTATTATGCGTTTATGTACGTAGCCTTTATCGGATAATCAAAGGGGTCCATAGCTGTCATCGAACAATCAAAGGGGTCCACAGCTTTTATCCGACAACCAAAGGGGTTCATAGCCTTTATCGGACAATCATAGGGGTCCATAGCTTTCATCGGACAATCAAAGGGGTCATCAGCTTTTATCGGACAATGAAAGGGCTCCATAACATGACATTTACCCGGTCTAGCCAACAATCAACAAACTGGTCAGACAGAACTATTATCAATGATACGATAATCGACTATGGTCATCCTATTTGTAGTGAATTTCTAAATACAATATATAAATTAGAATATAACAGTATAGGGCATAAAGGCAAAGATAGGATATTACTAAAAAATTTCTGCTAGAACGGTTGGTGTCGCCTACGCCTTCAGACTATTATTTGCTAACGAATAGCCGAACAAAACGGTACCCAAATTTTCAAATTCGTCCTTGACATAAACGAACCACTTTTCCTAGTTCTAAGAAATATTTGCCTAAAATGCATTGTGGAACGAGGAGGGGCAAGGATAGATGAAAATGCTAATTCGTTTCGCATTGATTTCAAACTAAAAGCCAACCACAGCACAGGGGCAAGCCTTGCCTTAGGGGTTTCCCCAATACGATGAAAAAGTTAGAAATGTATACACTACGGTCATGGAAACACGTTTAGCTCTTATTATGAATGACCTAAGCTCTCGTATATCGCTTGAAATTACATGGAAAAAGAGTGAACGAGAGGTAGTTTAAAAATAAACAACTAACATGGAAAAAAAAAGAGATAGAATTTTCAACCAAACCACATAGCCCCTTAAAAATCGTATATTCGTGTACCTGAAGACTTGCTGACCAAGAATATGTTGTTAGTTATCTAAATAGTCCTTTAACTAATCAAATAAGGATAAAACAATACATAGAGATCAGAGATACTGTCAGGTCAGGTCATATCTGCTTAGATTGGATCGCATATTTTTTGGGAAAAAAGTAGGTGACAGATAGGCTAAGATAGTACAGTGAATCCGATTGGGTGGAATTTGAAGTGAGACGAAATATTATTGGCTGACCTTTGAATAAACATAAATAGCCTAGTAACGTAGAAAGGTTTGAATGATATTTTTTGAAAGACTGTTTACACTTTAATATTAAGAGTGATTGGCCAACTGAGTCGATATTGTCAGAACAAGCGTTAGGGGGGACGCCATTTCTTGAAAAATTCTACCAGCGATTGATGATCTGGCTGTGCTTTCAAATACAATTTCTGGACAGCCTGGACAATAAACCAGATCGAAACTGTGTCAGTCATCGTCACTGTGTATTTCATTGAAAATTGTGGTAAGATTGACATTTATTAACATGTATTTTATATAAAAATTGAATGTGAAATAATAATATATGTCTGTACGTGAGTGTGTCTATAGCGACCATGAGGCAAAGCCTAGAGATTGATCCACCATGTGATAGACTGTCAGAGAGGTGTAAAACGACAAGAATATGTATGAGTGTCATAAAGGAGCATAACACCTATCCTATTTTATGGAAAAGATTACAGCTGGAATTGCAGTGGCGTTGTAACTATTAGGGGAGAGGAATACTGGTGTACATTGTCACATCAAAAGATAATGGTGGCATAGGTTGGTATAAGGCTATGACCCTTTTTGTTTGTTTGTAATGTACCTGTCCTAGAATGTGGACTATTAGTGTAAGCTAGGTATTAAGAAGGATGCATAACCTTCACATTTTAGAGGTCCTGGGTACTGACGTTAATGTGGTACCAAACGCTTGAAAACTGATTGATTCAGGACTCTGTCTGCATACTGCGAGCCCATGCTAGTGGTCATTGCCTATCAAACAGGGAACAGATTGTCAAGCGAGCAGAGGAAAAGTTCTACCTGTATTCTACTGCCAAGTTAAGTTCATGTTCGGCACCTGGCAGCTCAACTAACAGAACTAAAAAGGAATATAAAGTGACAGTGAATAAAACTGGGACAAATATTTAATAACCCCACAAGAGACAAACGAAAACAAACATAACTAAAAGGGTGTGATTTTAAACAACAACCTAGGGGTACTACCAGTATTGCCTTAAAGTAGGAGAATACAACTACAGACGTATATTAGAATAATATTTTTATGTATGGACAGAAGATCTACTGTGTTATTTGACTGATGTAAATGATTCTTTTGATTTCACTTTTGATTGTCAGTCCTGGTTCAAAATAAATTAGAATCAGGATAATAAATTGTAAAAAGTATATTTACACAAATTTCAACCACAGTCTTAAATAAGATAGCCTTTTAAAGTGTCGTTTGTATGTTATTGTGGTAGTACTGTGTGCTGTTGTGAATAATAAACTATTTGTTTTTAGGTTTGTTGATTATTGTACATTACACTCTACCTTCATAACCCTAGACCCTACACGAAGTCATTTAATATAATAATATAAATACATTTTGAATGAGATAAAAGGGGTGGTAGCGGAAAGGTTCCCTGAAAAGTTCCCAATACTATTGGGTAAATTCAGGGACCTTCATAGCTAATCTCATTTATTACAATAATAATACCTAACAACAATTCATAACATCAAAATCCACCACACTATTGTTGTTTACTTTGTAATTGGGCGCGCCCATGCACTGTCTGGAAGGAATTTCATTCCACAGACGCCCGTGTCAATATGGGTTCAAACGATAGTTAGTGATTACCATAATCCTCAAGGATGGTCGATGACGCTCCGATATGCCAAGAATTGAAGGAAGGGAATGTAAACAAGAAATCGAAAATACCAAATACTGTCAGAGGTGGGGAAAAAGAAAGTGAAGAGCACTGAGTGAATTACAGGATGGCACAGGTAAATGTGCCGATCGAGGTTTTTTTTTTTTTTTTGTCCCAGCGTCGAATGTTGTGCTGTTGCCATGTTTATTTGGGTGGATCATATTTTGATACGAAGCACATTTAGTCGACCCTTTTATCCATTGGTTTAGCTATTTCTCGTTGAATTTGTTTTCAAATATTGTTCAGCTGCCAGCGTGTTGAGTGGAGTGAATGTTTGAACCATGCTTCTTCCTAGTTTGCGTGTCTGTTTGCGTTTTTATTGCCTGGTATGTCTGTCTGCCCTGGCATCCATTGGAGTGTAGCAAAATTGTAAACACGCTGCTTTGTTATTAATAGAAAGAGGGGTAAGTGTGCCAGCCAATCAAATGACGCGAGCTCGCTGCTGCCGATCGATATTGTTACGGGGTTTACTAGGAGAATGAAGTGTGTAAATTCTAAGATGGATTCGTGCATCGTATAAGATAACGCAGTGACAGAAAGTGATGGAAGTTATTTCATTTTTCGAAGGATAACTCCAACTCTATGCATGCCTAAAGAATAATGGATGGTAGGATTACTTTTGGAGAAATGTGCACGTGAAGGCGTCAATATAACGAACGCTGCCGTGTTGATCATCTTTAAAAATTGGTTTAAAATCGAAATCAGAACCAATTATGGAAAACTACATATAGAAAGAAAGCAGAAATTCTGGGGGATGGAAGGAGATAAATCAAAAAGTCATGGATAACCAGTTAAGATGCACGAAGAAGATGTTTGAAACACAGCTCATACACTCTCACTCGAAACTGCTAAAGACACGGGCTGAGACTAAGCTACCAAACCTTGGCCTCCGATACGCTCGCGCTCAGCCTATAAAAAGGAGCAGCGGATTATTCTAAATACACATGCACAGCATAAGTCAGAAGGACAGGAGGATAGAGAGAAGCTAGTCAAGGCTGAAACCTTTACCATCTGTTGCCTGCAGCTCTATCCCCACCAAACCCAGTCTTTTCTGGACTTTATATTTGTCCTAATATTTGTCAATTTATGATTAATTAATTTCTTTTATTGGACCAGAGGACTGAACTGAACTTTAGTAGTGAATCTGTAAAAGGAATTCGATGCCTACCAGTGATTATCAGGATTGTCATGTGGAGTAGTCAATTTAAAATATTATATTGGAAACAGAAACTTGGCACTTCATAATGTGAAAGGCGAAGGTAGCATCATACCTATGTATAAAATGTGTTATATTCATGTATTATATTATTTTCAAAAAATGTTCTGCAGACACCTGTCTTGTCTTGCTATTGCTAATCAGACTGATCCATGTATCATTCATATACATGCAACCATCTGAAACACACTCATTTCATGAACACATAGGCTTGTGGGCTTCATAACCAAAGGCTAGCCACGTGTCCAATATTGTCCTCAGGTTCATATGTGTCATCATAAATCAGAGGTCTAGAATCCAGATCAATAAGTGGTACCTGAAACAACACAGGAGCCTCTACTATTGTCATCAGGATTTCAGCCCTAGTCCCCATCAGTAGTTGGTGGTCTAGAGGAAGACCTAAACTGATATAGCTGTGAAATTCCAGTGAAGACAGTCATAAGACTTTCAAGATGAGTAATACATGTAACCAAATTCGTGCAACCAGTGTGAACAGTCAAGGACAGTGATTAGTGTGATGATAATAAACAGTTGTTTATTAGCATAGCCAAGAGACTAGTGTGAAAATAACATTTGATAAACTTTTTTTCAACTTTTCATTGGAAGATTCAAGAAAGGACTTTCTTAGTTAGATAATAAGAATTTAAATTAACCATCATTCAAAATTTGTAATATATTTTGTTCATTGAATTCCATCATCCACCATTCACAATTTCATAAGAAGAAAAGAGAGATGTAAATAATAAATTCAGTAATTGTACTCAGCTGACTTATTAATTTTATATTGTTGAAGTTTGAGTTTAATTGAATTGTTTGATTATCACAGGTAGTTAGTTACGCAACGAAGGTGGCAACTTAGGGTCTGACTTTACTCTGAATACTTTCTGAAGCAGATACCTTCACAGCCGTGACTATCCTGTGATAGCACTGTTCTTCTCCAGCACTAGGACTTTATTTTTTTCAAGACAGAATACTATTTCTGCTCCACTTCTGACACTCATTAAAACCTTTCGCTACACGGAGAATGACTTTGATGATGTATGTTTCAGCAGACAATCAGTCACTTAAGCCAGCTGTATTATTTCTTTGCTTTCACAAGATTACAATGTCTGAGAGCTCATAGATTTCTTACAAGCAGGAAGTATTTTGTTTCAATGACATTGTATCTGGTACTACACAAAGTCAATGTCACACGATACATGTAAACATATTTGCCGACTGGTCTATGGTGTCACCCGGATAATCTTAATCCTGTTCACTAGAACAGAGTTACTCGTTACAGGTGCTAGTAAATGAAAATGTTTAGGGAGGGGTGGGGTGTTTTCACGCGTTCAAGAATATGAAGGTGGTGAGATAATAAAATATTTGTTGTCCACGTGTCACATCTGATTGAGTGACTTAATGCCCTCCTATCTTTCTCAGGGAGAAGCGGTAGGTGGTCGCATGAAATTCTCCGTTCAGTTCTCTGAGAGATGCTGCTCTTTTTTCCACTTGTCCTCTCTCAATCCTGTAGTGTTGTCCTTAGGGTGTTTATATAATTACATTTGTTCCTGCCAGGTACAGCCAAGGTCAAGAGGTCACTGTGAGTGAGAGAGAACGAGAGAGCAGACTAAAAGAGTATACCTGTCATCGGGTTTTGAATGACAGTGTGTGTTGGGGCGGGGGGGGGGGGGAAGAAAGGCGCATTACGTTACAGTTCAAACCCAGAAAATGTGTGTGGGTGTGCGTGCGTGTGTGCGTGCGTGCGTGTGCGCGCGTGCGTGCGCGTGCGTTCCTCCCCACAGGAAAGGCTAATGAACTTATGTTATCTAAAGAAGCACAGAAAGCACTCATTGAATGGGAAGCTGTTGGACACAGAATAATAACAGCTACTTTTAAAACAGCTAAAAAGAAAATACATGTAAATGTCATCCAATGTTATGCACCAACTAATGACAAAGATGAGTCTGTGAAAGAAGCATTTTATACTAGACTACAGGAAATTATGGAAAAAGTAAAAAGAAGAGACATCACAATTTTGATGGGTGACATGAATGCAAAGATAGGTACAGTCAACACCGGATTTGAAGAAGTCATGGGAAAACATGGGCTAGGAATAATGAATGAAAATGGGGAACTATTCTCAAACTTCTGTGCTTCCAATCAACTGGCTATAGGAGGAAGCATGTTTCCACATAAGAGAATACACAAGGCAACATGGATATCACCAGACCATAGAACAGAAAATCAGATTGATCAAATATGCATAAACAAGAAGTTTAGATCATCATTGCAGGATGTAAAGGTATCTAGAGGAGCAGATGGGGCATCAGATCACCACCTTCTGACAGCCAAAGTAAAAATGAAACTCAAGAGACATACAACAATGCAAAATTATAGACAACAATTTAATGTAGGACATCTAAGAAATCAAGAAACAAGAGACAAATTTGCGGTCACAGTATCCAACAAATTCCAAGTGCTCCAACAGCTGGAAGATGTAGAGAATACAGAAGACTATTGGCAGCAGGTTAAAACTGTATGGAATGAGACATGTGAAGAAATACTGGGGAAAAGGGAACGACAACAAAAAGCATGGATAACAACAGAAACCATCAATAAGATAAAAGACAGAAAAAACAAGAAAGCAGATTTAAACACAAGCAAAACCGGAAGTTCCAAAGCCAAGGCTCAAGAAGTGAACACAGAAGCAAGCAAAGAAGTGGAAAAAAGAATCAAAAGAGACAAGAGGAAGTATATTGAGGAGTTGGCAAGAGAGGCAGAAGATGCTGCAGCCAAAGGAAATATGAGAGAACTGTATAGCAGCACAAAGAAGCTAACAGGGAAATACAAGCAAACAAGTTGCCTCATAAAAGACAAGAATGGAAAACTGCTCAGCAATGTACAAGAGCAAATGAAGAGGTTGACAGAATATTTTGAGGACCTTCTCAATGGACCAGCTCCACAAAACGCCCCAGACATCTGTGATAGATGAAAATTGAAGCTATACTTAAATCTCACCGGTACTCCCCATTTCGTTGAAATCAAAATCGCCAACGTGTATTCCACTTGTTTCCCTAATTAGCATGTCCAAGTGAGCGCGCTTTAAGCCATGTCATTCGCCCTCTGTCTTAATTTTAATTTAGCCACGTCTACGGTCTTCTCTCACGAGCCATTATAATTAGCAATCTCTGAACCTCTTACTGTCATTCCTTCAAAGAGGCGGGCCAGAGGCGGCACCGGCGATCAGTTATCAACGTCTTTTGTAGTCACTAAGAGAGAGCGAGTTCTGTAACACCTCTGATTAACACGAGAACGAGAACCGTCTACAAGGAAAAGAAATCTCTGCAGGAACGGCGGAGCCTGGCGGTGAAGTTGTGAAAAATAGATTTTGGATCTCGGGTGTGTCGTAATTTTTATCTGAGAGGGTGCTGATGGATATTGGTCCCTTCAGAGTGTAGAGGAATATTGAAGGCTCTGTGAGAATAAGGATTTAGGAGAATGAGGTAGTAGATTCACAAGCACTGGGAAGAGCAAGGACAGTCTCTTATTACGACAATATCTGTTTCTCACAGACTATTCCTATCTCTCTTCTGAACAAACAAATGTTTGTCAGTTCCAGTCGCTCAGGCGCACTCACCGATTTGGTGATTCTGTCGCACAATCGTACATGAATACAGTCTACACAGATGGAAATGTTTGGAGTTTTGGGCCAGCCGACAACCAACACAAATAAAGATTAATACCTTTATTATCATAAAGCAGTCACAAAAATTATACATTTACAGTCAAAAATCAAAGGTTACAGAATACAAATATGATAAGGGAAGAGGGGGGTTTGAGGAGAAATATCCCATCCACCGTTTCCCGTTTGTATTTACTAAAAGACAAGACCCGGTCCAAAAGACACGAAAAGGGGGGGGGGGGGGTGATCAGAGATAGGCAATTTAACCCACTGGTAAATTTATTACTCTGAGGCAAGGGGTTACAGTAAAAGGGGAGGGGGGTGTAGAGGAAAAGCTAGGGTTCTCAAATGTCTCCCTTTAATCATACAAATTTTACGGGAGGGGGAAATGAACACAGTTACACAATCCCACTAGGAGAAATCCCGTACAGGGAATACAATGCACCTTAATACTAGGTCGAACTAATTAAAAGGGTAAAGAAAAGATTAAATCTCCTTTCATTCAAAAAAACACACTAGGGCTGGCCATCCCACAAACACACACGCAGACTTACCAAAATGGTGAATTCTGTCACTCTAGGAATTACTTACCACAGCAGCAAATACCGTGGAATAATGTACTGGTCTTCTTATTTCTTCCGTGTCAGGCCCCAGATTTAACGAGGTAACAAATAGTCTCAAAAAATCGCTAGACGGTGAAGCGTAAAGGCTACTGTTGGTTTATATAAAGTTCCTAATGAATGGCATAGGCATTTGGCTAGGCGTGAGGTATGGTGTGGTTCCTAAAATTGGCACAGCTGGTTGAGATAACTTTCTTTTTCCGTAATGTCACAAGTTAAAAAAAACACTGAGGTAAGTTCTTCTCCGGGGGTGTGGAACATCCACTGAATATACTTGACAGACAGTGTTCAGGGAGATCTATGTTTTTTTTTTCTTCACAAATAGGGCAGTGAATAAAATATGTTCTGCTTCCAGTTTACTTTAAGGACTAGCCTATATGAACTAGTATTTTAAAAGTGTTTCTTGGGTGGCTTTATTCTCAGTAAAATTCAGAGGAGCGGTGCCCATTACAGGTCGCCACAAGCTTAGCTTTAAAAGGTTCATATGTTACTAGAGTTATCGAATTGAGTTGGCAGAACTCTGTATATAATTAATAATTGCTGGGATGCAGGTTGAATGATCGTTCTGAATGAAAGATAATCAAAACAAGAAATGCATTACAAATCATATTATAATCTGACACGCGATAAATTACAGTTAGCCTATTTTCTTTATTAGCGTCGTCAATTAACAAATCAGGAAAACTCTCCGTGAGTTAAAATAATTAAAAGCACATCTATCTATACAGAACTAAACTGTATTTACTAGTTATAATTCTCTTTTAACGTCTGCAAAATTAATTTACGCGTTAATTGTATTAGGAAATACTTTTAGCTGTAACTTTAGTTTGCACTAGAACTTTGAAAATGGGTTTATTTAATAAGGTTAAATTTACACCCCAATCCAGTGAAATAAATTGAAATAACTAGACCACTGATCACTCGAAGCTAATGTATAAATTACCGTCTGCGCAGAAAGAATACACTCCAATAGTCAACGAAGGTAGATGAAATCTAGCAGGAATCCGACTATGCTAGTGAAACTAGGATTCTGTCAGAACGAACGATAAAATGCAGTTTTCGGAGTTCTTTATTTATACTTCTCAAATGTAACTTAGATAGGACGTGTTAGATTTTCACACTTTTCTTGAAGTCGAGCAGAATCCGAGGTACCTCGCCGTTGTGTTAACCGCTGCGATTCCTCCGTTTCCCCCGGTCTACCGATTTTTTTCGTTTCAGCCTGCTCGCATAAGAGTGCGAAAAATTCTCGAGAAGCTAACTACGTTAGCTGGGAGTTCCCTGATCCTTTAGATCGTATACCGCCCACGTTGAATTCTGAAGATCAGCCTGGCTTTGATGGTACCGCTGTTCTCGTGGAAATGCTGCATGCGGGTTAAAGTTACAACAGATGATCAGGGGTTCTAAAGTTATGAGAGGCCAATTTTCTGTTGTCCTCCATCGAGTCAGGGAAATTCATTTGTCATACTAAGACGTACGTCACAGTCGTCCCCACTTTTGAGACATGGAAACTCGTTTTCATGTTTCATTTATGACAATGAAGCTGCCCTGATCGGTAGCTTTTGGATGATTGGCATCGTCGATTTTCTCCTCTTCCTCCGTGGTCCAGTTTCTACTCAAGAAGTCAGCTCCGACATTCTGTTTTCCTGGAATATATTCCACTTTGAAGGAATAAACACTCAATAGCAAGTTCCAAAGGTTGTTATTGCCGGAAGTTGTAGTGAGGATAAGCTCTCACTGCAGATAAAATACTTCTATGGCACGCGCCTCAAACAGCCTCTGACAACCAAGTCCAGCTCCCGGCCTTCACGTGTGGCTCAATTTGAGCCCGGCGGAACTGTTTCCACTGACGGGAGAAGGGGCAAAGGCGAGCAACTGGCGCCTTAAAACCAGCAGCTTCGGGCAGATAGGGCTCGTGATCCTTGGTTGGTAGCTTATCTAAGAGAAGGAACTCTGAATTCAAACCACCGCTGCCTTGCGGGAATATCCATTTATGGAATTGGCTTCGGGAGTAAACCCTGAGGATAAATCCGGAGTCGGAGTCCCTAAGGCAGTCTAATGTCGATTCGACATTATTCTGGCAACTCCTGCGACATGGCTGGTACCAAACTGTATCGGCTACTGCCGTTCCTTTGGATCTACCGGCTGTGTGGAGAGGGGGAACATGCTGCATGGGCAACAGCTTGATCTCCATATAACTGTGCCCAAGCTCGCGCCCTGGAGAGGACACTCCAGCTTCACCCTATAGGTGTCGGCAAAACACGGGAAGTAGCAGTTACCGGTTATAAGCTTTTTGCCCAATTGGCGTAGGGCATGGCGCCAGGGGCTACTTCCGACAGTGGGAGAGGTTCTAGGATCTCACTGGACAGCTACCGCCCGCTTCAAGCTGGGCAGCCCCCAGTCAATAAGGTGTTGTCCCGCCACTGTCTGCTTTCCCCATTGGGTGCATGGGGATTAGGGTCAAACCCGAACTGTGGACAGAAAATTTTGCACCAAGCAATTATCGAAAAAATAGAAATAAGCAAACTCTCAGATTGGGATGCTGGAACGTCCGGACTATGTTGACTGGACTATCCGAAAACCTACAGGATGTAAACGATGTAAGGAAGACAGCCATAATTAATGATGAGCTTAAACGACTTCAGGTGGATATAGCTGCACTTCAGGAAACGCGCCTGGCGGGCTCTGGAACGGTGAGCGAGAAGGACTACACATTTTATTGGCAAGGGAAAGATCTTAATAAAGCTAGAGAACACGGAGTAGGTTTTGCGGTCAAAAAATCGCTAACTAAAATGGTTGAACCAGGCGAGAATGGATCAGAACGCCTGTTAACGCTCCGCCTGCAAACTAGCACAGGTCCCATCACCCTTGTCAGTGTGTATGCTCCTACTCTGTACTCTGCCTCAGAAGCTAAAGATGAGTTCTACGAGAATCTAACAGCAATTATCAAAAGCATACCTAGGCAAGAACAGCTTGTTCTCCTTGGTGACTTTAACGCTAGAGTGGGTGCCGATAATGTTTCATGGCCTTCATGTCTGGGCAGGTTTGGTATTGGCAAGATGAATGAAAATGGACAACGGCTCTTAGAGTTGTGCGTCCACCATGACCTCTGCGTGACCAACACCTACTTTCAGACAAAACCCCAGCATAAGGTGTCATGGAGACACCCACGATCCAAGCACTGGCACCAACTTGACCTGATTCTCGTCAGAAGGCCACTCCTCAGGTCTGTGCTCTCCACGCGCTCGTACCATAGTGCAGACTGTGATACAGATCACTCCTTGGTTTGCTGCAAAATCAGAGCACAACCAAGAAAACTCTATCGTGTCAGACATGAAGGGAAACCACGCATTGATACCAGCAAGATGTCAGACCCTTTCATGATCGCTCAATTCACTGCGACCTTCGAGAAAGTGCTCAGTAGCCCTCAGCATGGTGATACTATTACAGAGAACTGGGAGCATCTACGGAACACCATTCAAAGTACTGCACTTGCCACCTTTGGTAAGAAAACAGCAAAGTCAAATGACTGGTTTGATGCTTCATCAGATGTGATGGCACCTGTCATTGAAGCTAAGCGCAGTGCTATGAATGAATACAAACGTTCACCGAGTGCCAGAACCCTACAGATCCTGAGGGCTACGAGAAGCAAAGTTCAACAAACTGCTCGACGCTGTGCAAATGACTACTGGCTCCAGCTCAGTGAGAGCATCCAGATCGCAGCGCAAACAGGCAACATTAGACAAATGTATGACGGTATAAAGAAAGCACTTGGCCCCCATAAAAGTAAGACGGCACCGCTAAAAACCATCAGCGGAGAGAAGCTAACCGATAAGGGTAAGCAGATGGAGAGGTGGGTCGAGCACTACTCTGAGCTTTACGCTAGAGACAATACCGTTACGCCTGCAGCCCTTGATGGTGTCAACAGTCTGCCAACTATGGAGGAGCTGGATGCCGAACCAACATTAGAGGAACTCAGCAAGGCCATTGATAGCTTGGCCTCTGGCAAAGCACCAGGCAGTGATGGGATTCCTCCTGATTTAATCAAATGCTGTAAGAGCACGCTATTACATCCCCTGCATAGGATGCTGTGCCAGTGCTGGGAAGAGACAACTATTCCTCAAGACATGCGAGATGCCAAGATTGTAACACTGTATAAAAATAAAGGAGACAGAAGTGATTGCAATAACTACAGAGGCATCTCTCTTCTTAGTATTGTTGGTAAGGTTTTTGCCAAAGTCATCTTAATGCGACTACACAAGTTAGCTGAGCGCATATATCCAGAGTCACAGTGTGGATTCCGAGCTGGCAGATCAACAACAGACATGATCTTCTCTCTCCGCCAGCTTCAGGAAAAATCAAGAGAGCAGAAAAGACCATTATATATCGCCTTTATAGACCTCACAAAAGCATTCGACCTGGTTAGTAGGGATGGACTCTTTAAAATCCTCCTGAAAATAGGCTGCCCTTCTAAAATGCTGGAAATGATAAAGTCATTCCATGACGGCATGAAGGGAACAGTCCAATATGCTGGAAGCACGTCACAGCCCTTTGATATACGAAGTGGCGTTAAACAAGGCTGTGTTCTGGCTCCGACCCTCTTCGGAATCTTCTTTGCCTTACTCTTGAAACATGCATTCAGAGATGCAACTGAAGGAATATGCCTTCACACTAGGTCAGATGGCCGTCTGTTTAATCTTTCAAGGCTGAAGGCAAAAACAAAAATCAGAAGGGTCACTATAAGAGACTTGTTGTTCGCTGATGATGCTGCAGTCGTCACTCAAAGCCAACAGGAGCTTCAGAGCTTGATGAATCGCTTCACTAAAGCATGCAAGGACTTTGGCCTCACAATAAGTCTAAAGAAAACGAATGTGCTGAGTCAGGATGTGGGTGCTGCACCAGTTATCACTATCGATAACTATGAATTGGCAGTGGTGCACCACTTCACATACCTAGGGTCTACCATCAATGACAAACTCTCACTGGATACAGAAATCGACAGCCGCATTGGCAAAGCTGCAGCTACCTTTGCCCGCCTCACATCGCGTGTTTGGGGAAACTCTAAACTCACAATGAAGACCAAAGCTGCGGTATATAATGCCTGCGTCACCAGCACACTCCTATATGGCAGCGAGACCTGGACGACCTATGCTAAGCAAGAAAGAAGGCTCAATACCTTCCATTTGCGGTGTCTACGCCGCATCCTCGGCATCTCGTGGAAAGATAAAGTGACAAATGTCGAGGTGTTGTCACGTGCTGGCCTTCAAAGTATGTATACGCTTCTTAGACAGCGCAGACTTCGCTGGCTTGGCCATGTTCGCCGCATGGAAGATGGTCGCATCCCAAAAGATATCTTCTACGGACAATTAGCAGATGGCAAGAGAACAGTTGGGCGACCACAGCTGAGGTTCAAAGATGTGTGCAAGAGAGATATGAGGGCACTGGACATGGATCCAGCAACATGGGAGGATGAAGCTGCCGATCGCACTAAGTGGCGATGCTATTTACGGCGCCACCTCAGATTGGGCGAAGAAAGGCTCACACAAGAAGCAGAGGTGAGGAGAAAACGTCGAAAGGAGCACCAGGAAAATAAGCAGCTGAGGGCTGTCACCTCAGGGGCGCATTCCCATAGTCAGTTATGACTGAAGGGGCTATTACTATTACTAGCAAGGCCCAACGCATTATCCTTGCGTTGAATTCCTTATTGGCACCCAGGAAAGCTAATGGAGCATGGTCTGTTTGCACCGTGAAAGAAGTACCATACAGAAACTCATGATGGCGTCTGATGCCATGAATCAGAGCGAGACATTCTCTTTCAACGACACTGTAGTTGCGTTCCGCTTTATTCAGTTTCCGACTGCCGTAAGCTACTGGGAATAGCAGGTTCGGGTCACTGTCCTCGGATTGCAGCAATGTTGACCCGATGCCCTCACCTGACGCATCAACTCTCAGTACGAAAGGTTTCTTAAGGTCAGGTAACCTTAGGATGGGGTATGCCGCCAACTGTCCTTTCAAAGTGCTGTATGCATGTTCGCACTTTTGATTCCACATGACCTTATCAGGACAACCTTTCTTGGTGAGGTCAGTCAGAGGTGCTGTCAGTCCGTTGAAGTTCTGGATGTATTTCCGATAGTAAGCGCATAGTGATAAGAATGACCTGATGTCTTTCTTTGTTCGGGGTCTTTTTGCTGCCACTATTTTCTCCACGTTCTTCTTAATAGGCCAACTACAGCCGTGAGAAATAGTGTGCCCCAGGAAGTCCAGCTTTTCAAATGCGATGAGACATTTGCTAGGTCTGGCTGTGAGACCAGTTTCATGTAGTCTCCTAAGGAGCATAGCGACTGTAGCAATATGTTCTTCGTAGGATTCCGATGCAATTAAGATGTCGTCCATGAAATTATGGATGTGGGGACTTTGCAAGGGTTCTAAAAGCTATCTCATCATCCTGGTAAACACTCCTGGTGCGTTATGCAGTCCGAACGGCATCACATTAAATGTGTAATGTCCTTCACTAGTGCTGAAAGCTAGCAAAGGTTTAACTTCCTCCTTGACTGGTATTTGATAATAACCTTTACTGAGGTCAATCTTGGAGAAAATCGTTGCCTTGCTGAGCTTGGTGAACAACTCAGAAACAGTTTGGAGCGGTTCAGGCTGGAATTCCGTTACGTCGTTTAGCAACCTATAATCAATACACAGCCGAACTTCCTTATTGGGCTTCTGCAATAGCACTACACTCGAACTGTAAGGAGATGTAGAGTCGCTGATAATTCCTGCCTGACGCAGCTTGTCTATTTCTCCGCGAAGTGCATCAGCTTTGGCGTACGGAATGGGGTATACTCTGGTTCGAACAGGGGTCTCGTTTGTTAATTTCATGTCAAATTCGATGAGATTTGTTCGACCAGGTACATCCGTTAAGACTGCACTGTACTGCTGTAGTAGCGCCCTGGTTTCTGTTTGTTGTTCTGGTGAGAGATTGTCGCCGAACTTGACATCTTTAAAGGATTCTGTGGGTTGCAATGGGTACTCCATGCAACCATCATCATCATCCTCGTCTTCCGTTGCTATGGCGACAGCCAGGAGATGCTCGGAGGATGGCACTGGTCTTTCCAGATATTTCTTGAGCAGATTTATGTGGAAGACCTTCTCCTTTCCTTTAATGGAGATCTTGTAATTAGTACGTGAGATCTTTTTAAGGACGGTAAACGACCCTTGCCATCCGATGCGAAGTTTATTGCTTCCGGTTGGAAGTAGTAATAAGACTTTCTCCCCTGGTTGGAGTTCTCTCTCTTTTGCAGCTTTGTTTTATCTTTTAGTAATTTTAGCGCGGGCTTTCTTAAGGTTTGTAGTAGCTAGATCCCATCCTAGCTTTAGCCTTTCCTTGAGCTCAGATACATACTTGCTTGCAGAGACGACTGTCTCGTCAGCCTTTTGGTCTGTCAGGGACCGAAGTAAGGCTTCTAGTGGCCCCTTTATAGGTCTGCCAAATAAAAGTGTAGCTGGCGCGAATCCCGTAGACGCTTGGGGAACCTCTCGGTAGGCGAATATGGCAGCCGATATATATAGGTCCCAGTCTTCCGGTTTCTCCTGACCCAGCTTACGTAACATGGTGGTGAGGGTGCCGTTAAAACGTTCCACGAGCCCATTTCCGGCCGGATGATAGGGACTTGTGTGGATATGTTTGGCCCTCAAGATCTTAAAGATCTCCTCCATTAACAGGCTACGGAATTGGGATCCATTGTCCGTCAAAACTTGTTGAGGGAATCCCAACCGTGTAAAGATTTGCACGAGGGCTTCTGCGACATGCTTGGAATCTATGCATGGTAGCGGTATAGCTTCGGCCCACATTGTGAAAGTGTCGACTAAAGTCAGGATGAACCTGTGCTTTCTTTTGGTCCTTTCCAGGGGTCCAGTGATGTCGACAGCAACCCGTTCAAATTGAGTCCCTACTATTGGCATTTGCCCCATGGGTACTGGGGGTGTCAAGTGCTTGGGTGCTACCCGTTGGCACTGGGCGCAGGATTTCACATACCTGATAATGTCAGAGTTCATTCCTGGCCACCAATAGTGGTTTTTTATTCGCTGAGTAGTGGCGTTTTGTCCCATATGTCCGCTAAAGGGAAGAGAGTGCCCCATCTCTAAGATCTGGCTTCTGTACTGCGTCGGTACTAGGAGCTGGTTATTCCCCGTGTCCGGGTTGCCCGTTCTACGATACAATACGCCATCCTTAGAAAATATGTCTCCGTTGTGTCTGGGGTCCTTAGCCATAGGCAGTCTTTTAAAGCAGGGCTCCAGAGTAGGGTCCTTTTGTTGCGCCTCCTTCAGTTCATTCGGCAACAAATTTGACGCAGGCTCCCTCTCTTTCTTGGCTAGCCCTCTTGTGGTTACCGCTGCCACAATCGGCTCCTTTCGTCTCCCAATAAACACATATCTACATCCCAGGATAACTGGGTAGACAGGATCATCCATAATGGCCGCTTTAATAACCCCTCTGACAAAGTCAGAGTGTATTTCTACCAGTGCGATAGGCAGCGTCCTGGGCGCAATACTCTTAAAAACTCCACTAAGTTTGACGGTTTCCTCTGTCTCCTTACCCGGTTTGACTAGATGTCTAGCAACAATGCAACTAAAAGTTAATCCAGTGTCAAAGAGACAAGTGGTTGAGGTACCATTCAAAATTACAGTTCCTCGAGTTGAGGGTCGGTCCCCCTCAGGTTGAGAATCACTGACATTGACTCTACCTTTCGAGGCTGTATGCAAACATCCAACGCGGTTAGGCCCAGTCTGCTTGCCCTGATCAGACGTTCCTGGTGTAGGGGTCTTCCCTTTTCCTTGACCTTGGTGGCCGCGCTGCCACGTAGGCTTGGTGGGTTGATCAGAATTGTTGTTGGGGGAAAATCGGGTTTTGTAGAATTTCGATTTTTCCTGGGGAGGTCTCTGGGTATTATTTTCTCGTTGGTTATAATTCTGGGAGGAATTAGAAGAATAGGATGACTGCTCTAGATTTTGTTTTCGAGATGGCTCATCTGTGGGTTTACGTTTAGTGCTGGGAAGTTCGGCCATTGCACTGGTATAGCGTTCGGCCTTATTGAGGATGTCCTCAAGCCTGACTGCGCCCTGATCAGCCAAAAATCTACGGGTTTCGTTTGACAAAGTTGCCTTTACCTGTTCCACAAGAACAAGTTCAAGTAGTCCCTCATATGTAAGAGGTAAGTCAGATAATTCGATGCACTTTGTCAAATAGCCCGTGAGACGTGAAGAGAATTGTGGGAATGTTTCCGTGCTCTCTTTTCGGCTGTTCCTGAACATTTGCAGGAATTTTCGGGCGGTCATCTCCAACCGTTCTAGCAAGGTCTTTTTCAGCATTTCGTAATCATGTTGGTTGGTTCCCAGCTTCGTGTACACGTCATAAGCATTAGCTTTTAGTGACGTTGAGAGCTTAAGTGCCCAGCGGGTACTCTCTAACCCATACAGATTCGCGAGCCTTTCGAATTTTTCTAGGTAGCTGTCAATTTTTTCATTAGGGCTAGGAAAAGATTCTAAAGCAAAAGACATCGCCGTTAATTGGGCAGAATGAGTGCTGGAGAGGTCCATTGACTGAGACTGGGGCGAAGACGGCTCTCCGTTATTCGGAGCAGAGGCGCCCCGACTCTCTAAAGCCTTAAGCGCCAGTTCAAGTTGTCTTTCTCGCTCTCTCTCTCTCTTTCCCTGCGAGCTTCCATCTCTGCCTCAATTTTCTTCTGCTCCAATTGACGATCGTCCGCTTCTTTCTTCCTAGCTTCTGCCCTCTCTTCTCTCTCTTTTTCTTCCTTCCTCTCAGCTTCTGCTCTTTGTTTCTCTTCCTTCCTCTCTGCTTCTGCCCTTTGTTGCTGCGCGTCATATATTTCCAATTCCTGGTTGATAAACAGATTCGCCGCTTCTGCGTCTAAGCCTGCCTCTTTCGCTTCCAGCCTCAGGATGGATCTCCTCTGTATCCTCTCTGCCATTGTTAAAGAATAAGTTGTAGTATGACTAGAGAATAGTACGAAAGAACAAGAAGGGAAAAAAATTCAAAGCCGCTACGAGAAAAAACGAAAGTAAAAACAATTTACTTAATGACCTCGTGTGTTAACTTATCGCCGCTATTATTGTCACTTAAGACTTTTAACGCAAGCAACTATGCCAATTAATTGGTAAGTTACACTAGAAAAAAATCTACTATTACTATCAGTAGAGAAAGATTTCAATTAAACCAATTTAAAAGGGAAAAAAAATAATAAAAAAATTTTCCCCGAAATTTTAATTCTCTAACAACAAACTCCGTCCCTGAAGTCAATTTTATGAGAAGAGACGTGTTAACAAGACTTAAAAAGTCAGAACAAGGCGTCTTTAGCTAAGCTCAACTCTAGTAACTTCAAAAACCTTTAGTGACTGTAAAACAATCACGCAGTCCCAGCAATTATATAACCAAAAAATTTCAATTCCCTCTGCCAGAGAATACAAAGGTGACAAATCTTTTCTTATCACTAACTGCCTGCTCCTGTGGAAAAAAAACCTGTCATAATTATTGTGTGGTCGGCCTAAATACTGAACGGCTTGGTCTAGGGGAAGTAATTACTTTTAAAGATTATACCCTATTTCACAAAGACAATCAACCACACTCTATTGATTTAACTAGGTTCAGAATCTCGAACGAGCTAACCATATATTGTCGTAATTTTTATCTGAGAGGGTGCTGATGGATATTGGTCCCTTTAGAGTGTAGAGGAATATTGAAGGCTCTGTGAGAATAAGGATTTAGGAGAATGAGGTAGTAGATTCACAAGCACTGGGAAGAGCAAGGACAGTCTCTTATTACGACAATATCTGTTTCTCACAGACTATTCCTATCTCTCTTCTGAACAAACAATTGTTTGTCAGTTCCAGTCGCTAAGGCGCACTCACCGATTTGGTGATTCTATCGCACAATCATACATGAATACAGTCTACACAGATGGAAATGTTTGGAGTTTTGGGCCAGCCGACAACCAACACAAATAAAGATTAATACCTTTATTATCATAAAGCAGTCACAAAAAATTATACATTTACAGTCAAAAATCAAAGGTTACAGAATACAAATATGATAAGGGAAGAGGGGGGTTTGAGGAGAAATATCCCATCCACCGTTTCCCGTTTGTATTTACTAACAGACAAGACCCAGTCCAAAAGACACGAAAGGGGGGGGGGGGTGATCAGAGATAGGCAATTTAACCCACTGGTAAATTTATTACTCTGAGGCAAGGGGTTACAGTAAAAGGGGAGGGGGGTATAGAGGAAAAGCTAGGGTTTTCAAATGTCTCCCTTTAATCATACAAATTTTACGGGAGGGGGAAATGAACACAGTTACACAATCCCACTAGGAGAAATCCCGTACAAGGAATACAATGCACCTTAATACTAGGTCGAACTAATTAAAAGGGTAAAGAAAAGATTAAATCTCCTTTCATTCAAAAAAAAACACACTAGCGCTGGCCATCCCACAAACACACACGCAGACTTACCAAAATGGTGAATTCTCTCACTCTAGGAATTATTTACCACAGCAGCAAATACCGTGGAATAATGTACTGGTCTTCTTATTTCTTCCGTGTCAGGCCCCAGTGTGGTAAAGTGGGATTTTATAAATATCTATAGGGGACTTAGTGTACTGACTGAGATCAGCTGTGAAGGTATCTGTATCTAATAGGTGTAGTGTTTTACAGATAACCTTACTTGCTGCCACATATGTATACCTCAGTCAGAATTATTCTGGAATATTGTGATGACTACGTTATATGTCTAGGGTATGTATATGATGAAGTGTAAGTCACAACAACAACAGACAGATAAACAATTTAATTTATTCCACCACACTTGACAACACTGTGACACTCACATACATGGAACATTCTATGAGACTATCTTAAACGAGTCACTGGTAAATTTTCAAATATCAATATGTATTAATTACTTTTCATTAATATATATGTGCCCTGATTCAAATACATAGTGAACAAGGAATCACAATCAATTTCAATTATAAGTTATATATATATATAGAATTTATCAATATGAATCTTGTAGTGACATATTTTATCAATTTTATCATATGTGTGTCAGTTGTGTAGTAGTAATATGAGGTAATACTGGTGTTGTTTTTTCAAGCTATGTTGGTATTTGTCATCATGACTTCAAGTGTTTATTTCTGTTGGAACTAGTATTGGAGATGTTCTCAGTTCCGTTCATTAAAACAAATTATTTCCCCTCTTATTTTAATACAATGTCAGTTTAAAGGTAAAAAAAGGTAAAGGAACCCGTTACACGCCCATTGAGGCATATTGGGAATATGGTGTTAGGCCCATATTATCTTGACCGTCGGCACACGAGGGGTGATGTGGTCGGCATCACGCCGGCCGCCTTAACCTTCCCAGAGTAGCTCTGGTACCCATTTGGGGGCTGGGTCGACCCAGGAGCCGTTTGTGGCCAAAAATTTTCCGCCTCATCTGGGGATCGAACCATAGACCACTGCGCTAGGAAGCCAGTGCACTAACCACTATGCTACCGCGGCTCCATGTCAGTTTAAAGGGGGTATACATAATGTTGAACTCCGCTGGCCACATAGGCTTAACTTTCGTGATGGCGGCAGGAAAAGACTCCTCTGCTCGATTGCTCCCCTGTGTTCTGGAGACACCTCACTGTTTGCTATATGGACCAAGGAGTATGCTGTCCGCCTCTGGATTCAGCAAAGCTCTGACCAGGTACTGCTCAATAGCTTTACGACCACAGTCCCTGAAACAAGAAGGTTGTACCTCCTACTTCAGAACTAATTTATACTCTATTTCTACACTGAGCACAATACAGAACAAACACTGAGTTCAGAGCAGTAGGCCAACTGCTATCTTCATCTGAAACAATTTTCACCAGTATTTTCCTCCCTAATGGTTACCACGCCTCTGCAATTCCAGCATTATTTCTTTCTAGTCAATAATATAGGTGTCAGTGTACTGTTTGGCAATTCCATTTAGTTTCACTTTCCTCCGACACCTTCTGTTCAGGCTGGAGCATTATATAGGCTTTACCTCAAGTTCGCTACTGAACCACACATATATACAGACATAATTTATCAATTTACATTCAATTTTCATTAAAAAGATATCAAACCTTTCAAGCTTACCACAATTCATGGAAATATTACACAGTGACGTTGAATGGCAATGAATATAGCACAACTTCGATCTGCCGATGTCCCAGGCTTTTATTTATAACAATATGCACTGGTGCTCAACGCACTGTTTCTTAGTAGGTTTATTACAAGATGTGGCCCGGAACAGACGCCCTGAATTGAGTATATTGGCAGCTCTAACCAATCATGCCATTTTTACCTACTTTTCAAAAAATATTACCCTTCTCACGTTTCCCCTAACAACAAAGAAGTAGTATTTATAGTCCGACTAATCGTGTTTAGCCTTACATTTATTTTCCGCCAATCCAATAGGAGGTAACATGTCAGAATATTTCCCGTACAATGGTGGGGTGAAATTCTGCCACTGAGCGATTCTGAATTTGGTGTTGTCTGACACCCTTACTATTTTCTTTTGGCTATAATTTGTTAATTCCTAGACTATTTGCGTAACGTTTAACATATTATTTGTCAGCAAGTCCTAAGGAACCTAAATATATATATTTAATGGAGCCAAAATGCATTTTCTTCTAGGATAGTCGTGCTGTTACTACCTCCTCACTTCCAAACTTTAGGGTGTCTGGGTACTGTCATGTTTTCAAACGTAAACCAGTATAATGTCATATTTCCTAATAAGAATTTTGTAAGTTTTTAAAACCTAACTCTGGTATGGGTAGTGTTTTTATCACTGTCGATTTGAAAAAAAACTAGTGCATGTGGCCTTACACTCGTGATGGCAGCAATTGTGTATCGCGCGACGTGTGTTTAGTGTTGCATGTGTCCCTGCTTTCAGCCCTCCCTTCTTTCTATCTTTAGTCCATCTGTCTTTCGTTTTTTTTGGCTACGTAGTGTATAAAAGGACATGAATGGAATTTTAAATCTAGGTCAACTTGCGTATCTCAAGGTTTTTCTTAGAAAGGCAGTACACGTTTCATTGAAGAAAGCGTGTAGTGATACAGTAGGCTTTTACTATCAACGTGAAAGCGTTACAATTTGCAGACGAAGTAGAAAACAAGGGGGATTTCGAGTACAGTCCTTGTGACAGCACTGTTCTTTACCATTCTTCTTTCCTTTTATTAAATTTATTTGTTAGGCTTTGCATTTATTTGATAATTTATATATGTGGATTAGAATATTTCACGACATCTCCCCTCTTAAAACAGACATCCCATGTCAGTCCTTTATTCTATATACACATAGATAAATGTAAGTCAACTTGACTTTACTCTGCTGTGGTGCTATCATGGTTTTATGTAGTTGGGTCCATTCAGAGTAGGCACTACTCATGAAATCTGCCTCAGACCTCTACAACCAATAATATATTTCGGTTATGTTACTGAACAGCCGCAAGTGTGACTGCTTGTCTTAATGCTGCTTCACAACCCGTATTCACCATTTCTCTTCTCTGAGTCTGCGCAATGACATGTCCAGAGAACATTAGATTTCCCTCAAAATGTACGTTATGAGGAGATAACATATACCTGGTGATAGCAGAGTTTTCGTAGGGGATCCCATAATCTCCTTATTAGCCTGTATGAAACATTCGGAATATCCTCAATCAAAGAGGCAACTCAGGGATTCATTACGTTCCTCCGAAATGTTTACATCCAACAATTTTGTCTGATCTCAGGTTTTACTGGAATCTGATAGTATCCTTTACTCAGATCCACTTTTGAGAAATATTTAGCTTTATTTAGCCTGGCAAACAACTGATTTGTATCCGGCAATGGATCCACCTGTCCTTCTGTAATAGCATTCAGTCTCCTGTAATCTATACAGAGTCCATGTTCTCCAGAGGGTTTCCTTAAGAGTACAACACCGGAACTATACGAAGATTCACTGTGTGAAATAATTCCTTCCTTCAACAAATAGTCTATCTCTTCCTTCAAAGCTTTCTCCTTAGCAAAAGGAATCGAATATGGCTTCATACAGACAGGTGTGGGGTCTATCAGTTTCATATCATATTCCAATAAGTTTGTATGCCCAGGTCGGTCGGTTAACACCTCTGTATGAGTATCTAGAACCTGTTGCACTCTCTCTTTCTGAGTTTTCGTTAAATGTGTACTGATTTTCACCTGTGCCGCTGTCTCACAGGGGTGTAATGGATATTCAAATGATGAAAGTGGTTCCTTTTTCATCTCCATGGCGATAGACAAGGTCAACAAGTGTGTCTCTTCCTGATGTTCTCTTTCCAAATATTTCTTCAGGAGATTCAAATGATAGATTTTTTCTTTCCCCTTCTTATCTATCTTATAATTGGTTCTAGACACCTTCTCTAGAACTGTATATGGACCTTGCCATCCAATCTGTAACTTATTCTGACTCCCGGGGAGAAGAAGCAGTACCTTCTCTCCCACAACCAAATCTCTGTCTTTAGCTTTCCGGTTATAGTAAGCAGCATGTTTCTTCCTGGCTTGTTTCAAATTTTCATTGGCAAGTTTCCAGCCAGTTTTTAAACGAGTGGTCAGCTCATTCACATATTGGTATGAGGATGTAATATTTTCCTCTGCCTTTTCATCAGTCCACGTTCTTAACAGCGTTACATATGGACCTTTAATTTTGTGGACCTATTTGTCCATGCACCGGTATGGTCTCTTCCACTAGAAGCGCTATAGTGATGATTGTTCTTCCCAGAATTATCATGCACAAAACGACCGCTACCAATTTTCCTCTTGGGGCTTTCTCCCCACTTAAAGTTCTTGATGAGAGATTTCCTCTCTACATCCTCTTCCTCCAGTTTGTTTAAGTCCGATTGAGGGATTTTCGGCTTATCCTGGGGTAAGACATCTTTTTGCACTCTCCGCATAGTGGCCATTGTAAAACAGTTAAGTGAAGCTTGTCCGTGAAAAGGGGCTTCCCATTTCATTTGGTCCACTTTATCAAATTTATTTTTCTTCTTATTCTCAGGCCTAATTTTGCCCCGTGGCGTGTCCAGGTCCTGATCAATGTTCCCACTTGTGGGTGTTCCCTCATGTGCTATGCTACACCTTTCTACAAAATTCTCAATGTCCCATCTTGCTTTGGGCCAATAATAATTGTGAGCCACCTTTTGAATGATGGTACCTATTTTCTCATGGTCCCCATCTGGTTTCACATGTAGGCTCCTTATTAATTCTGTCCTATATCTTTTAGGAAGTACCAGCTGTCCCTGACCTTTGGATCTAGCTCCAGTCTTCCTATACATCAACCTGTTTTTCATGTAAAAATCTCCCTTGCCTGGAGTTGTATGACAAGTTGACAATTTCCTGAAACAAGGCTTGAGTGTTTTATCCCCAGCCTGTGCCTTCCTCATCTCTTCTGGAGTGGTATCCAACATGATATCCTCCTCCTGTCTTGAGGTCGACCTGACCTGAAGGGTTGCCATATACACAGGTTTCCTTCTGCAACGGTCAGTGTCATGATTGTCCATCTGACAATTCTTACACCACCTTTTCCCTTGGTTGAAAGATTTTCTTTCATCATATTTCCTTTCATCGAATTGTGGGATTTTTTTTTATTGTCATACCGTGGCCTATCAAACTGGTGCTTACCTTTATTTTGATCCCTAGGATCAAATTTATTAAAGTTCTGTGGTGCCCTAAAATTTTCTACCTGTTTCTTTGTATTACCTGATACCTCTGCCTGAGCTGCTTGATACCTTTCAGCAACATTTAGCAACTCACCCAGCCTCTCTGCACCTTGTTCCATGAGAAACTTTCTCAGGTCTGGAGCCATGGACTCTCTTAATTGTTCTATAAGGACCATTTCCTTAAGATCTTGGGTTTTTCCCAGAGAAGTCCATTTCTCCAAGTATGTCTCTATTCGTGCAGAGAACTGGTGGTAGGTTTCACCTGACAGTAGTTTAGCATTCCTAAATTTTTTCCTATAAAATTCTGCGTTCTTTTCATATCTTAACAAAAGAGCCTGCTTTAGCATGTCATAATTTTCCTGATCACCTCTGCTCATTTTAGCAAAAACTTCATAAGCTGCCCCACGAAGTCCTTGATATAATTTTAAGCTCCACCGTTTTCTCTCTAACCCATATGTGGTAGCTAATAGTTCATATCTATTTAGATAGCTCTCAATATCATCGTCTTTCTCAACAAAATGATCTAAATGAAAATTCATAGCTGAGGTTGAGGCTCCCTGGCTAGCAGTGGCATCAGAGGCAAAGGGACTGGCACCATTTTCAGGAGCATGGCCTTGAAACTCAAACTCCCTTAGTCGTAACTCATGTTCCCTTTGTAATCTCTTCTCCTCCTTTTCTGCTTCCCTCTCTGCAGCTAATTTCTTCTCTTCTCTTTCTGCAGCTAATTTCTTCTCTTCTCTTTCTGCAGCTAATTTCTTCTCTTCTCTTTCTGCAGCTAATTTCTTCTCTTCTCTTTCTGCAGCCAATCTTTTGTCTTCTCTTTCTGCCTCCAATTTCTTAGCCTCTTTGTCAGCCTCAATCTGCAACCTCTTAGCCTCAGCCTCAATCTGCAACCTCTTAGTCTCAGCCTCTAATTTTCTTTCGGCCTCTTTTTCTAATCTTCTTTCTTCCCGTTCAATATATTTGTCACATTCAGCAGTGACATAAGCAATCATAATTTGCCCGTCCATTCCTAACTCTTTCGCAGTCTGTACAGCAGCAGATCGAAATTTGGCCAGGTCCGCCATTTTCTAACAGATAAATGTAAACAATTTCTAACTAAACAATATACTCTGTAATTAATTATGTAATTACAACACAGGCACTGAGAGCTCAACCTTATTTAATTCCACCCAAGGATACCTTTTAATTCTTATAATTCCCAATATATATAACAGGAGAAAGTTCAATATCCCGGACCGGACCCCAATATATGTGGTAAAGTGGGATTTTATAAATATCTATAGGGGACTTAGTGTACTGACTGAGATCAGCTGTGAAGGTATCTGTATCTAACAGGTGTAGTGTTTTACAGATAACCTTACTTGCTGCCACATATGTATACCTCAGTCAGAATTATTCTGGAATATTGTGATGACTACGTTATATGTCTAGGGTATGTATATGATGAAGTGTAAGTCACAACAACAACAGACAGATAAACAATTTAATTTATTCCACCACACTTGACAACACTGTGACACTCACATACATGGAACATTCTATGAGACTATCTTAAACGAGTCACTGGTAAATTTTCAAATATCAATATGTATTAATTACTTTTCATTAATATATATGTGTCCTGATTCAAATACATAGTGAACCAGGAATCACAATCAATTTCAATTATAAGTTATATATATATAGAATTTATCAATATGAATCTTGTAGTGACATATTTTATCAATTTTATCATATGTGTGTCAGTTGTGTAGTAGTAATATGAGGTAATACTGGTGTTGTTTTTTCAAGCTATGTTGGTATTTGTCATCATGACTTCAAGTGTTTATTTCTGTTGGAACTAGTATTGGAGATGTTCTCAGTTCCGTTCATTAAAACAATTAATTTCCCCTCTTATTTTAATACAATGTCAGTTTAAAGGGGGTATACATAATGTTGAGCTCCGCTGGCCACATAGGCTTAACTTTCGTGATGGCGGCAGGAAAAGACTCCTCTGCTCGATTGCTCCCCTGTGTTCTGGAGACACCTCACTGTTTGCTATATGGACCAAGGAGTATGCTGTCCGCCTCTGGATTCAGCAAAGCTCTGACCAGGTACTGCTCAATAGCTTTAGGACCACAGTCCCTGAAACAAGAAGGTTGTACCTCCTACTTCAGAACTAATTTATACTCTATTTCTACACTGAGCACAATACAGAACAAACACTGAGTTCAGAGCAGTAGGCCAACTGCTATCTTCATCTGAAACAATTTTCACCAGTATTTTCCTCCCTAATGGTTACCACGCCTCTGCAATTCCAGCATTATTTCTTTCTAGTCAATAATATAGGTGTCAGTGTACTGTTTGGCAATTCCATTTAGTTTCACTTTCCTCCGACACCTTCTGTTCAGGCTGGAGCATTATATAGGCTTTACCTCAAGTTCGCTACTGAACCACACATATATACAGACATAATTTATCAATTTACATTCAATTTTCATTAAAAAGATATCAAACCTTTCAAGCTTACCACAATTCATGGAAATATTACACAGTGACGTTGAATGGCAATGAATATAGCACAACTTCGATCTGCCGATGTCCCAGGCTTTTATTTATAACAATATGCACTGGTGCTCAACGCACTGTTTCTTAGTAGGTTTATTACAAGATGTGGCCCGGAACAGACGCCCTGAATTGAGTATATTGGCAGCTCTAACCAATCATGCCATTTTTACCTACTTTTCAAAAAATATTACCCTTCTCACGTTTCCCCTAACAACAAAGAAGTAGTATTTATAGTCCGACTAATCGTGTTTAGCCTTACATTTATTTTCCGCCAATCCAATAGGAGGTAACATGTCAGAATATTTCCCGTACAATGGTGGGGTGAAATTCTGCCACTGAGCGATTCTGAATTTGGTGTTGTCTGACACCCTTACTATTTTCTTTTGGCTATAATTTGTTAATTCCTAGACTATTTGCGTAACGTTTAACATATTATTTGTCAGCAAGTCCTAAGGAACCTAAATATATATATTTAATGGAGCCAAAATGCATTTTCTTCTAGGATAGTCGTGCTGTTACTACCTCCTCACTTCCAAACTTTAGGGTGTCTGGGTACTGTCATGTTTTCAAACGTAAACCAGTATAATGTCATATTTCCTAATAAGAATTTTGTAAGTTTTTAAAACTTAACTCTGGTATTGGTAGTGTTTTTATCACTGTCGATTTGAAAAAAACTAGTGCATGTGGACTTACACGCGTGATGGCAGCAATTGTGTATCGCGCGACGCGTGTTTAGTGTTGCATGTGTCCCTGCTTTCAGCCCTCCCTTCTTTCTATCTTTAGTCCATCTGTCTTTCGTTTTTTTTTTTTGGCTACGTAGTGTATAAAAGGACATGAATGGAATTTTAAATCTAGGTCAACTTGCGTATCTCAAGGTTTTTCTTAGAAAGGCAGTACACGTTTCATTGAAGAAAGCGTGTAGTGATACAGTAGGCTTTTACTATCAACGTGAAAGCATTACAATTTGCAGACGAAGTAGAAAACAAGGGGGATTTCGAGTACAGTCCTTGTGACAGCATTGTTCTTTACCATTCTTCTTTCCTTTTATTAAATTTATTTGTTAGGCTTTGCATTTATTTGATAATTTATATATGTGGATTAGAATATTTCACGACACCCAGATTGAACGAGGTAACAAATAGTCTCAAAAAGTCGCCAGACGGTGAAGCGTAAAGGCTACTGTTGGTTTAGATAAAGTTCCTAATGAATGGCACAGGCATTGGCTAGGCGTGAGGTATGGTGTGGTTCCTAAAATTGGCACAGCTGGTGGAGATAACTTTCTTTTTCCGTAATGTCACAAGTTAAAAAAAACACTGAGGTAAGTTCTTCTTCGGGGGGGGGGGGGGGGGGGTAACATCCACTGAATATACTTGACAGACAGTGTTCAGGGAGATCTATGTTTTTTTCTTCACAAATAGGGCAGTGAATAAAATATGTTCTGCTTCCAGTTTACTTTAAGGACTAGCCTATATGAACTAGTATTTTAAAAGTGTTTCTTGGGTGGCTTTATTCTCAGTTAAATTCAGAGGAGCGGGGTCCATTACAGGTCGCCACAAGTTTAGCTTTAAAAAGGTTCATATGTTACTGGAGTTATTGAATTGAGTTGGCAGAACTCTGTATATAATTAATAATAGCTGGGATGCAATTTGAATGATCGTTCTGAATGAAAGATAATCAAAACAAGAAATGCATTACAAATCATATTATAATCTGACACGCGATAAATTACAGTTAGCCTATTTTCTTTATTAGCGTCGTCAATTAACAAATCAGGAAAACTCTCCGTGAGTTAAAATAATTAAAAGCACATCTATCTATACAGAACTAAACTGTATTTACTAGTTATAATTCTCTTTTAACGTCTGCAAAATTAATTTACGCGTTAATTGTATTAGGAAATACTTTTAGCTGTAACATTAGTTTGCACTAGAACTTTGAAAATGGGTTTATTTAATAAGGTTAAATTTACACCACAATCCAGTGAAATAAATTGAAATAACTAGACCACTGATCACTCGAAGCTAATGTATAAATTACCGTCTGCGCAGAAAGAATACACTCCAATAGTCAACGAAGGTAGATGAAATCTAGCAGGAATCCGACTTCTTCTTCTTCTTCTTCGATCCTTAACCACCGACCGTCAAAGCAGTCAGTGGCCATCACGCCTAGTGGCGTCTTGTAGGGCAACAACAAATTGATTCCACTTTGCACGGTCGGTGGCCATCCTTCGTACAGTGCCCCAACTCTAGTTCATTCTTTGCATCTCAGCCTCCACAGTCCTCCGCCAAGTTGTTTTTGGTCGGCCTCTCTTTCGCTTTCCTTCAGGGGTCCAAAGCATAGCTGTTCTTGTGATGGCATCGGGGTCTCTTCTGAGGACATGACCAACCCAGCTCCAGCGTCTGCCAGCTATGATGGTGTGCATGTCCTCTTGCTTGCTACGAGTAAGCAGATCTTGGTTGGTGATGGTATTCGGCCAAAAGATGCGGTGAATTTTTCTTAGGCATGTTGTGTGAAAAGAGGACAATTTTGACATTTCCTTCTCTGTGACTCTCCAGCATTCCGCACCATAGAGAAGCACAGAAAGCACGCAACTCTTGTATAATCTTAATTTTGTGCTCGTGCTGTATTGGGAGGACTTCCAGATGTTATTTAGGCTAAAGAAGGCTGTTCTTGCCTTATTCATTCTGATGTTGATGTCTTTGCCTGCCCCACCGTCTGGTGTTACTATGCTTCCTAGGTATGTGAAGGTATCTGTCTGTACCAATTGCTGATTCCTTACTGATATGGGCTCAGGGTTGCTCACATTGAGCGTCATGACCTCAGACTTCTTTAAATTGATGTTCAAGCCCACCTGCTGGCTAAATTTATTAAGTCTATCCGTTTTTTCCTGGATGTGTTGATGTGAATGTGCCAGCAGTGCAATGTCATCTGCATATTCCAGATCTTCCAATGTAGAAAATGTAGTCCATCTTATTCCTCTTGGACTGCCCTCTGTTGTCTGGCGCATCACCCAGTCTATGACTGTTAAAAAAAGAGTGGTTGATAAGGGGCATCCCTGTCGTACTCCTGTCTTCACCTCGAAGGTTAGGTTGCTCTGCCCAACACTACACGTAAAGTTGGCATAGAGGCTTTTTATGATTGACACTATGCAGCTTGGAATTCCATAAGCCCTCAGTATTTTCCATAAACTGTCCCTATGTATGCTGTCAAAAGCCTTTTCAAAATCAACAAAATTTATGTAAAGCTGTCTTTGCCATTCTGAGCACTGCTCTATAATGTTCCTGAGAGTGAATATATGGTCTACACATCTTCTGTTCTTTCTAAATCCTGCTTGTTCTTTCCTCAGTTTGTAGTCTACTGCCTTTGAAATTCTCTGTATAATTATCCTGCCTAGTATTTTGCTGGGAACTGAGAGAAGAGTGATTCCTCTCCAATTATTGCAGTCTGCAAGATCTCCCTTTTTGGGCAATTTGACAATTATTCCTTTGTTCCACTCTGATGGTGTTGTCCCCGTTTTCCACACTTGTGCAAATAGTGGTTCTAATAGTTCTGCTGCTAGCTCAGGGTCTGTCTTAAATAGCTCTGCATTTAAGTTATCATGGCCCGGAGCTTTACCGTTCTTTAACCCTTTGATTGCTGTGATGATTTCTTCTTTTCGTGGAATGTCTGTATTTACATCTAGATCGTTTTCAGCCTCAGGAACATTCAATTGTGTCTCTGGTATTTCCTTGTTCAGAGTTTCTCTGAAGTGCTCTGCCCATCTTGTTTCCTGTCCCTCTGCTGTCTTGATGAGATTTCCTTGCTTATCTCTTACTAATGTAATATTGTTTGCACCTTGTTTTCCGCTGATGAATTTAGTTATTTTGTATACTGTGCTTTGTTCATTTCTCAGTGCTGCCTCTTCTGCCTGTTTTGCAAGATCGTCTAGGAAATTCCTTTTGTTGGCTCGGGTTTGGCGTTTAACTTCCCTGTCCAGCTGGCTGTACTGTTCGCTATATAGTTGCTTTAACCTGGGGGACTTCGCTTCTGTTTTCTTTCTTTTCATTTCCTTTCTCATCTTTATGGTGTTTAGTGTTTCTGGTGTTATCCAGTCTTGCTTCTTCCTTTCCTGGAATCCTAAGCATGATTTGCTACTTTCCTTATATACTGTTGAAATGGTGTTGAAATTCTGGTCTATATCATCAGTCAATGTCTTTTCCTGGCTTTTGGCAAATTGATATCGTTTCTTAATGTCGGCCGCAAAAGCTTTTCTGGTAAGGGGGTCCTTCAATTTGCTGATGTCAAACCTTTTCTGTGTAGTTACAGTTGGTCCAGCCCTTCTTAGTTTCACTTTCAGTTTTGCTACTACTAAATGGTGATCACTTCCCACATCTGCACCTCTTCTTACCTTCACATCTTGTAATGCATGTCTCCATCTACCGTTAACCATGATGTGGTCTATCTGGTTTCTGTCCCGACCATTTGGTGATTCCCATGTTAACTTGTGAATTTCCTTATGTGGGAAAAGTGTTCCTCCAATGACCAGGTTGTTAATGCTACAGAAACTTATTAGCTTATCCCCACTTTCGTTTGCTGTTCCGCTGCCGCATTTCCCCATTGTTCTTTCATTATATGTATTGTGTGTAGCAACTTTCGCATTGAGGTCTCCCATTACTATAACAAGATCATATCTAGGTGTGTCTTCCATTTCTTTCTGCAGTTGTTGATAGAATTCATCCTTGACCTCCTCATCGCTATCATTCGTTGGTGCGTAGCATTGTATTATTGTAGTGTTGGTGAATCTCCCTCTCAATCTCAATCGTATCAGTCTGTTGTTGATGGGTTTCCATTCCAGTAATGTCCTTTCTA